>QWTY01021602.1:0-13511 GCA_008033365.1 Pseudorectes ferrugineus
TTTACTTTTCTGATTCATTTCCCCATCCTGCTGGTGGGGGGAGTGAGTGCAGGACTGTGTGGGCCTTAGTTGCCAGCTGGGCTTAAACCACAACATCCATGATGAAAAATTAGCCTTACCAGAGGCATTGCTTTAGATGGTAATGAATATCAACATCATGTCAAGATTACTTTGCCATTCAGTAGGCAGCTGCTAATAGGAAGTTGTGTCTTTGCTCAAGCAGAAAAAGAAATTACATTGACCACTGAGAGAGCTGTCCTTTCCCCAAAAATTTGAAACATAAATTTCTAAGGGCCAGAAGAAAGATTAAAACCACTCCATGGTGCGCACCCTGATAATGCTGTGAGAATCTTCTGCAAGAACATGGAGCTGAACCGAGGTTACCCAAATCTTGTTCTAGTATCCTCACAGAAGGCTGCTTGGCCTCATATACTGACATGCAAATATGTCTAAATGAAATGTTTCCTTCATCATTTTTGTGTTCTTGTAGTTCTTACCTCCATCATCTGTGAGGATTATTTCTCTTTAATAGAAACAAAAATCAAAACTGTCATTTCTCTGAGAGTCAAGTTGCTGTGCTATGCAACTACATACCTCTTCAGCAATGATAAATGCCAGCAGAATGAGCTCCCCTTTCTCTGCAACTTCTCAGGCAGTCCATCCTGTAGCTGAAAATTTCTGATGAAATTTAGCTTTTCCTTGCTCTTTTCTTATCTTCTTCACAGAATCCCATTTATTCCCTGTTGTGGATCGCTTTTAGGTGATTTTGTGGGAAAAGTGCGACGAGGATGCAGAAGATGATGGGAGAAAAAGCACTGAGTGCCAAATAAAAGCATCAGCTGTGAGATTTGAAATGATTCTTTAACCTTTGCATGTTTCTTTATCAAAATCATAGAATACTTCAAGTTGGAATGGACCCTTAAGGAACAGTGAGTCCACCTCCCTGCTCCTAACAGGACTACCTTAAAACTATAGCATATGATTAAAAGCACCATCCATACACTCCTTGAGCTCTGACAGGCTTGGGGTAATTTCCCTGGAGAGCCTGTTCCAGTGAATAACCATCTCTCCATGAAGAACCTTTTCCTGGTATCCCATCTGAGCTTCCCTGACACAGCTTAATTCTATTTCCTTGTGTTCTATCACTGGTCACCTGAGAGAGATCAACACCTCCCCTTTCACTGCTCTCCTGAGGAAGGTGTTGACTGCCATGAGGTCACCTCTCAGACTTTTCTTCTCCAAATTGAACAAACCAAGTGTCTTTAGCTGCCTCTCATAAATCTTGCCCTTGAAAATTTTCACCATCTTGGTCCCTCTCCTTTTGATACAATCTAAGAGTGTGATGTCCTTCTAATATTTTGGACCCCAAACCTGAAACCTGCACACAGTCTTCAAGGTGAGGCTGGATCTGTGCAGTGTAGAGTGGGATAATCACCTCCCTCGACCAGCTACTGGTGCTGTACTTCATGTGCCCAGGATGTGGTTGGCTGTTCTGGCTACTGAGGCCCACTGTTGACTCACATTCAACTTGCCTTTGACCAGGACCTCCAGATCTCTTTCCACAGGGCTGCTCTCTAGCTTCTTGTCTACCAACTTGTATATGTAACTGTGATTTTTCTATCCCAGGTGGAAAAACCAGAATTTGCTCTTGTTAAATTTCAGACAGTTTGTGATTGTCCAGCTCTACAGTCTATTCAGATCTCTCTGTAACATCTCTCTACCCTCAATGGAGTCCACAGCTCCTAATTTAATATCATCAGAAAAATTTAAGGTTCATGCATCCAAATAATTTATAAAAATATTAAATGACACTGGCCCTAAAACTGAGCTTTGGGTGACCCCACTTGTATCTGGTTGCCAGCCTGATACAATGCCATTTAGTAGATTTCTTTGAACCTCACCCATCAACCAATTGTTCACCCAACAAACAAAAACATATTGAAGTGACACCTCCAGCCAACAGTAAGGTATTTGTTTGAGAGGCTTCTGAACTGGGTAGGCAGAAAGAAGTGAGGCTGCTGGAACCTCATGTCCCCAGGTCGAGTCAGAAGTAAGGATGAGGACAAACCCAGATAGGCACAGTCACACTGTACCAAATATGCACAAATATACACAGCTGGCCACACAAATTAAGACAAAAACACACATACAAACAGAGATGGCACAAATGGATTAATCTTATCCCCTTCTATGGCAATTCATAGTAAAGGTCTAATAATGAGATATATATATGTATATAACATGTGAGTATCCATATCATGTATGTAAGTATGTCCTACCTACTAAGAACAGTGGCAGTCCGAAGCCACTCAGCCTGTCTAGCAGTTGTTTCCTCCAGCAGCCCTCAGACCACATCAGTCTCCCTGCTATTCAGCACAGATTTATGGCCACTCCAATAACTGGCTCCCAAGCCCCTTATCCTTCTCTTTGAGTATCCCAGCTTGATCCTGGCTGGCAGGCATGCGCTGTCATACATACACACACAATGTTCACAATCTCTGGTCTCTCCAGCCACTGACACCACAGACAGATAGGCCCTGAGGTTCTGATCCCTGGTCCCGTGCTGGTTGCCAGCACTCGTACACCTGTACACACGCATGCACAGCGATAGAGAGTCCCTCACTCAGGAAAACAGATAGAAATGGCAGTTTATAAGAAAACAGGATGGACTATGTTTATCAGGCATAGAGCACGTCTGGACCAAGATACTGCCCAGCCATCTGTTTATGTGTGACCAGACCCTTTTGTAATTTTATCCCTTTGCCCCATGCTTGTTCCTTGCCAAAGATTTTGACCTTTCTTTCCTGTGATTCTTCCTAATATGACACCTGGACGCTATTGCTGAGGTTCTCCTAGGACAAGCCTAACAACAGTTGAGGCCGACATCTCTAATTGGGGATCTCCCCCTCGTCACTGTGCCTCTGTGCTCCTTTCTGTATCATGATGAACCTTAAATCACATAAAGACACTTTTTAAACTTAAAAAAATATAGGGTTTTGCCTATAATGATGGTTTGGCAAGCCCAGACTAATACACTTTATAATCCTATAATCATTTTACAGATCTCATCATGGTGCCTGTCCTTCCAAGCACTGTTTAACAAAGCTACTATTTTTTGTTACAACTAACTCTATCCACTCTTGGTAGGAGATGTGAATATTGTGGAAGTACCTGAAAATACTCTTTACCTTAAACCAGTGTAATACATTGAATTTCATACAAAAACACACTTGTGCATGTGTGTGCTTATCTCCTTCAATAATCAGCTGAAGTGTTTTAGACTGTGTTTCTCTTGTGCATTATATGTTAGTACAAGCAATAGCACTGACTCAGTAACAGGTTCATAAGGGAGAAGAGTCAGAAAATCTTATTGAGTTGTCTTTGCAACTCAGAATTAAGCTGTGGGGGTCTCCACCCATTCTTATCTCCTGCAAAAATTGGAGATGATGGACTATCCCATCTATGCGCTAATAACAGAGGTAGCAAATATGCATATATTCCATTAAATTCATCATTTTCTTTCCACCAGAATATAATTCAGGAGATTGAATGTTCTGTCCTAGTCAAATGAAATATCATTTACAAAGCTTCTTATGTATCCTATCTCAAGGGACAAGGCTGCTGCATTGATTAAGCTTTAGAATATTTAAATACAAAGACAAATGCATTTCATGTATAATTTGCATTATCAAGACTCAGAGAAAATCCAGGCTTGCGTAGCTTAGCAATGCAGACTAATTTTAAAATTTTCATTTAATTATGTGATTATTCCAAAATAGAGAAGAAAATTTAAAAAATTAGAAACATTTATATAAGTTCATATAAAACCAGAAGAGGTTGTTGGTGTCTTATACTTTAGACAATCCATGTATGTTCACAGATTTCATACTATAATGTACCAGAAAGTATTTAAGGCAATAGCACTGCACAATACAGGTGATACATAAACCAGAGATTGTAATTCTGACTCCACTGACACCTGCAGGGAAACTGCCAGGTCCAGAAGAGCTGAGGCTCCACCCAGATCATTCAAGAGTGACAGAATCCCTTTAGCATGGCACTTTTCAAAGTAACCTATGCAAGGCATCACCACACTGCCATGTCCTTGGCTACCTTTTTTTTTGTAACATGTCCCATTTTTTGAAGACTACCAGTAGGTAACAGAGAGGAAATAGAGCACCAAAGCATTTATTGAAATCTCTCTTTAGTGTCCCTGGAACTCTCTAGGTTTTTCAACAAGGCAGTGACATTCCAACAACAGCACATTTCAGAGGAAGCATGGACCCTTCTACGACGTGTCACCATTCCTATGGGCCCTATACATGTCAGAAAGCTACTTACAGAGAAGCAGCCAGTTAGAGTCCTGTCCAGCTGTCTCCACCAGTCATCTTTACTGCTTCTCAAAGCTTCCCCAAGCCAGCCTCAAATCTGACTTCCCCTCATTTTACAGAGATACAGGGTCATTTATTTAAAAGCCTGGGCTGGACTACATGATTGCATTAAATCAGTGCTGCCCAGATGCCATCCATCCTGTTTCCTTCAGGAAAAAGAAAATGTTAAAAAAATAAAAGTCATCAGCATTGTGTAGCCTCAGGGAAATATCTCCTACAGACTCTCATTGAATTTGGTTTCTCTCTAGTTATTACGAAGAAAAATAATTCTCTAATATATTTTTGAGCAACAAAAAGTAACTTCATATTTCAAGAGGCGTACACAGCATGTGATTATGTTTCTATTTAATGAAGGTTATTTTCCACTAGAGAAAGGATAAAGCATAGAATGTCACCAAATTAAGAAAATAAGTGCATCAAACTCATACATACTAGTCCCAAAGCAACATTAATGAATCTTAACAATTTTTTGAGAACCTTAGTGCTACTGGACTAATAACACCTTGTTTAATCTGTGCTTCTGGAAGTCAGTGGAGCAGTGGCAATCTCTACTAGCTAGAAACATGGTGCAGTGTGTTTCAAGTTACTGCTTTCTGTATCCTAACTGGTGCCAAAACATTTCTATCAAGAGCTTCTGAAGTGGTTTCAGATAATTACTACCATTCACAAATGGTTTTAGGTAAAACTAATGGAAAGGCAATGTGACAACCATTGCTTGCTCATGTTAAAAGAGAAAAAAAAAAACTTTTCCATTGAGTGTCTTTTAGGAAAATATTCTTGGTTTCTAGAAATTGCTTTCTAGATGGAATGCTGATCAAGCTATATTATTTATTCTATCTCATTTTTGCTTGGGCAATTTTGAGTTCAATTTTCCTTGATTTTCTTAATCATCACAACAACTTTTCCTGAACACTCATTTTATTTTTTTAATTTTTTTTTTAATGGTGGCACATTTGTGTCATGATCATCATGTTGACAAAGTGGGCCAAAATGTGACACTTATCAGAGACACATTCCATGTCCTGGCAATCCCAGTGAATGAGAAGAATTTCAGCTGAACTGATGTTTGCTTATATATAAGGAGATGTTTCTAAGGCAGAACATCAACAAAGTGAATTGGAGAAGAAGCTGACAATCACAGATTACACTATACAACTTCATACAGAAGGCACCTCTGGCTCCATCATCAGCAAGTTGATAAAATTAATGAAACAGAAGGGAGAGCTGTGGACATAAAGTAAAAAATTTACAATGGAATAAGTTGCATGACATGGTAGTCATATAGTAAGTTAAACTTTTCAAAGAAATTCTTAGATGTAAAAAAGTTTGGACATGTGCATGAAGTAAATACTGCCTGTACCTATATGAACAAATTAAATTCTGACAAGACTATTTCTATACACAGGAACCCAGTCACCTAAGTTGCTAAAATGGTTCCTGACATTGTTTTGGCCTAAGCTTTCCCAAACAATGCATAAACCTGTTTAGAGAATTATCAAATTGTAGACACTTTTTTGTGGATATTCCTTTCCCATGAGTACCTCTTTTTGGATAGTTTTTTGGCGTGAACATGGTCCATTATGTGTCAGTTCATCTCAGGAAACGGCCACTGGCATATTTCATTTAATAATAGTCACACACTCTATAATTCCTATTTTGTTCTTTTTTTTTTTTTTCATACTCAATTCATCAGGGAGCAATCAAATGACCACCCTGTGTGTCTGTCTGTTACATCCTACAGATTTCAGTATCTGAGTGAAAAGTAAATTCCTTCAAGTTTAAAGAGAACAGACAAATTTGTAGAGAAGTAGGACCTAGAAGTGCTCCCTTTTATGGAAAGATCACTATACAAGTTTACCCATCACTGACAATGGAGAATCTGCATAATAGACCAACTTTGAGAAACACACTCATGCAAAATTTGGCTTCTTTTGCCTTTCTGCCTACTGAAATATTCATTGTTTATTTGTTCCAGTATCCTTGAAAAAAGTAGATTTATACTCCCTAATGTTTCATTTCCCATTTCATTCTCTCTGTTTTTACCACCTCCAGGCATTTCCGTCTCTCATGCTGTCTGGGATTATTTTCAAATCAAGACATTCTTTGAGATTCTAAGGAAATGGCATTTTAGGGAGCTACAGGCTAATAACTAAGCTCTTGTGTAGACAGTCCTGTGGTAATTTAAGGGAAACGGTGACAATGATTGAGTTGTGATTTGTCCTTAAGATGAATGGCACTGATAGTCCCTGTGCTGTACCAAACAAATCTCACAGTCTGGGCCTCTGCCTGAGTTCAAAAATTATTCTTTATGGATTTTCTCTCATAAGAAAGAATCATAGAAATTTTCGGATTGGAAAGAACATTAAAGTTCATCTAGTTCCAACCACCCTGGGCAGTATCACCTTCCACAAGACCAAGCCCCATCCATATTCAAGGTCTATGACTGATGTAATGCTTAGTCACATAAAGCATGGAAAAAATATTTTTTAAAGATAGCAAGAGGGAATCTACTTCATTTTGCTGTCCTATCTCTGCCTGTGTTGATTCTCAGAGAAATTTAATTCATCTATTCTTAGAGACCTTCAACAGCAGAGACAGTACAACCTGCTCTTCCACTATCATCTGTGCTGAATAACTTCTGAAATTCTTTCTAAAGTGAACATCCACATAACACTGCATATGCTAGAGTCTTACTATTTCTGTCTTTCAATTATTAGCTCAACAGATCTGAGTCACTGATTTTACTGAATATAGTCTGTCTGTTGGGGGAAAAAAAAGTATCCTTTAAAGTTAATAATAATGGGACAGCTATTATATCGTTGTAAGTCCTGAGTAACTCCTGTAAGTTTGCAATCATAGAATAATAGAATATTTAAGGTTGGAAAAGACCTTTAAGATTATCAAGTCAAACTGTCAACCTAGCACGGTCACCATGCTAACTATTAAATCATGTCCTCAAGTGCCATATCCCCACATTTTTTGAACATCTCCAGTAATGATGACTCCACCACTTCCCTTCTCAGTCTGTTCCAATGACTTGCAACGCCTTCCATGAAGAAATTTTCCCTACCATCCAATCTAAACCTCCCCTGCTGCATCTTGAGGCCATTTCCTTTTGTCCTGTCACTTGTTACCTGAGAGCAAACTGACTCCACCTCACCACAACCTCCTTTCAGGTATATCCAGAAACTTATAAGGTCTCTCCCGAGCCTCCTTTTCTCCAAGCTAAACAACCCCACATCCCTCAGCCACTCGTTATCAGACTTGTTCTCCAGACCCTTTACCAGCTTCATTGCCCTTCTCTGGACTTGCTCCAGCACCTCAATGTCTTTCTTGTTGTGAGGTGGTGGAACTGATACAATGACTTGCAGAAGTACAAATGAGAAAATACTGTGGCCTGAAGCTCTAGAATGTCAAATTTCTTTGCATGCAACTATTTGAATGCATGTTAAAAAAGCATGTCAAGAAGTTATAATTGATATCAAAGTGCTGCTTTTCACCTAATTTCCCTCACTTTAGCTGTTTACTATGAATGTCTTATCTATGGGTCCTTATATTTAGAAAAAAGAATTAGAAATGTAGATAAAAGCTGCACAGCACTCACATTTTGAGGAAAAAAATACATTCAACCTGCATTTGCTTTAGCCTCTGTGGGACGCTGAGACACTTGTCAAAACCCAACAGGCATACTGAGCTTCAATGATTCATAGGATTTAAATTACTTGCTCTGGGGGAAATCAAATGTGCAGGAGACCCCACAGGGTCCCACCATCTAATTAAAGGGAGCTTTCTTCTTGATCATCCTCATGTAAATATGTAATAAGCCATCAGACTAGAATCATTCTGTTTACACATCATCTGCCAGTCAGGAAGATCAATGATGAGAGCAAGCACTTTATATTTATCTGCTGAATATGTTGCAGATCATCTAACAGATTTCTTTATGAAGACTTGGATCTCCATATGCAGGCTGAGAAGCCTGGAGCAATTCTGAATTCTCTTAAGATACCATTTTGAACAGGGAGATAGATGCTCAAGTTAAAATGCTCTAGGAAGATTAATTTTTGGACATAAACTGTTTTATTCTGTAAAATTCTTTTTGTTGTAGTCCTGCTTCTTTCCAGAATCAGATAGCATAGAAAGTATTGCTTTATGCACAACCATACATGTGATAAAGACTTTATCTTTAGCACTATATTTTAAACATGATGCTATTGGCACCAGCCATTGAACTAAATGAAAGCAGACTGCTCTCCAGCCAAATGAGACAAAGCAAATGATTTTACAGTGTCAGGGCAGTAGGATCTGTTCTCAAACAGTGCTGCAGTAAAAAAAAAAATTACATTGATTTCATAAGTCAGCAGAACTATATGTGTTAGCATATTTGCCTGTGTTTGAAAATTGTGGCTTTAAACTCTTTAGAAAAGAAATAAAATGGTTTTGTGATAAGTCAGGAAGAAAATAGATCTAATGTAGAATTTTATTCATTTCTTATTTTTTATTCATTTCTTATTTTGGGGGAATCGCTGTACATAGACCTACCAACAGCTAATATTCATTTGCTTTTTATTGCTTCTCCAACTGCCTTCTTATTTCAGTTTATTAGTTAAACTTTATTTCTGATTTTATCACCATCATCCGACTTCAAGCTGGTTTTTGATACTCTTCCCTGCTTTTTATATTCTCCTTTTCATATAAACAGGAGTTTTTCTCTTTTCCATAACAGCCAGAATTTTCTCAAAGGCATGGAAAACCAACAAGTGAGGCCCCTTTTGAAGTAACTACAAAGGATTATATGAAGTATGAATGATACTAATTAGATCCTGTAACTTTAAAACAGTTTGAAAATCCGTGAATTTCTAAAGGCAAAATAATCTCCTTTCTTCCTAGTCTGACTTTTAACCTTCAGTGATTAGTCTTTATTCTCTGTCTGTAACCAAAGAAATAAGTTCAGACGAATAAACACAGTACTTAGCATTTTTATTGGGGAGAACTGCCAGTTCTTTGATATACTCTATTGTTAATTTTTTTTGCTTTGGTATTAGATGATGTGATTCTTACACCAAACCTCTACTCCTGCTCTCTATATCTTGCTTTGTTTTAGCAGAGACACTCAGCTAAAACACAAAATTGTTTCATTAGTGAAGAAATTTCCTTAAAGGGTATGAGGACCTACATTAATAATATCAATAAAACGGGAGGTACACTTACACATTTTTTCTTACAAAACCAAAAGGGTGTTTGTTCTTATCTTCCTCTGGAAAGCAGAATTCTCTAACTTATAGTAGACAGACCAGACTGTATAAAAAAATTTTCCCTTTAAACACTTATGCATTTGAGAAGACAGCTCAGACCAAGAGATCAAAAGGAAAGGAAATGGTACAAATTGAAAGAGGAGAAATTTATGATAGATATTAGGAGAAAATTCTTTACTGTGAGTGTGGTGAGACACAGGATTACGTTGCCCAGGGAGGTTGTAGATGTTCCGTCCTTGGCAGTGTTTAAAGCCAGGTTGGACAGGGCCTTGAGCAACCTGGTCTAGTGGGAGGTGTCCCTGCCCACAGCGGGGGAAGTTGAGACTAGATCATCTTTAAAGTCCATTCCAACACCCTGACATTCTCTGATTCTATGAACTATGTAGAATTAATACTTACATCAAAAATAATGGCACATATCTTCAGTCAATTCTTTGCAGCAGTCAGCCTGAAGCAATGAGTCTTGCTGTCTTTTGGTGCCTTTCTATCTATCTTTAGAGACTAATCCAGTTTACAGGATCAGTCCAGTGACAGGTATCTAAGGGTAAAAAGGCACAGTTAGGACATTCAGGAAATATTACCCAAAAATAAAAAATATGATACGACCATTTAAAAAATTCTACATTAGATCTGTTATCTTCCTGACCTATCCCAAAAGCTTTTTCTTTCTTTTCTAAATAGCTTAAAGCCACAATTTTCAAACACAGGCAAATATAAAATCTTTTTTCCCTGAATCTCCTTATTGTTCATGTTTCCCCTTAGGTGCCTGTCCTTTCAACTGGATCAGGCTCAGAAGGTAGATGGGAAGGCACCACGACCCATTGCTTCATGCCGACTGCTGCCAAGCATTGATTGAATATAATTACTTTTCTCCTTCAAGTTAGATTGCTGACATATTCCTAACATTTTGCTCACTTCATACCACTTCAGAACAATCTGTAGCACCCAAATGCATGAGCTTAAATACCTTTCAAAATGTGTTTCTATTTCAAGCTGCAGTCAGAAGTGGATGAACAGCAAAAGAAAGAGCAGCATTGCCACAGCACTTCTCACACCATACCTGAGCTGATAAAACCTGCTGAAAAGACGTACAGCCTTCATACAATATCACACAGGATTATTTTTTACAACACAAAATATGGCTGAGTGCATCTGCTAAACATATATAATGTAAATCATATTCTTGATTTCAATGTTAAAGACGTTCTTGGTAGCTCTCTGAATTTCAGGTCTAGAGTCATTAATTTCCTGACTCTCTTAATTCTAGTGTCATTTTCAACTATCTTAATTAGTGGCTTCTTGCTGCTGTGACATGTTGAGCCAAACTTAACTCTCTCTTAGCTCACCTCTTTTAATCTGGGATCTTCTCGTATTAGCTATCTGATTGACTGGGTCAAAGTATCATTTTGCCTTTGGTATTCCAGTTCTCATTTGCTGGTCTGAAGGAGTCTTCTGAAATCCCTGTTTTCCTAGCAGCTTCCTTGTGCACAAATAGAAGTGGAGGAAGTTTTACTTCTTCAGATGATTCCACAGAGCACTGACTTGTGCTGAGTTCTATAAACTTCTGATTAACCTTCCCTTCAGACTTTCATTTTACTGTAGGCTGTTCTGATGCCTCCATATTGAATCTGATCTTTTGTGCTACAGATTTGATCCAAGCAAGCCTGATGTTACAACAGAAGCCTCCCAAAGGGCAATGTTTAAGAAGAGTATTGATTTGTATGAAATAATTTTTCATTAATTCTCTTGAACAACTCTTGCAAGCTAGCAAAAATCAGAACAAATATTTCTGGTTTACTTACTCACTATTACTTCTAGATCTAGTTAGCAAGATACACCATCATAATTTCTATATCATGCTCACAAGCCACACATTCCACCTCCTTGTACCGGTGCTAACAGTGCTAAAAGGGTGATTGGTTTATTCATCCATTCAATTTTCATGATGAAGGTGAACATGATGAGGGAAAAAAAAAAGGGACCCTGCTTAAGACACAGAGCATAAGTTCAGCCTAGCAAAAATTCACTGGAAGATAGGTATTTGCCTACATTTCCTGAACTGTAACATAGATTCAAGGCCTAATTGGAGCCAATTAGCAGCACTATAAAACCAGCATGTCCTGAAGAAACCTCGAAATGGAGTTCAATAAATCAGAATGTTGAAGATGAAACCATTTAAGAAATTGAAAGCTGTCATTAAACCATAAAACAATTAACATTAGGCTTAGAACATCTTATTATGCATGATCGTATCCCAAATAACAAAACTAATTTTACATATCATGCTACTGCATTTAAGTCAGTTACTGACTGGTAGGTATGAGGAACTGATTTAATGTGCACATATAATTTCACAGCTGTTTACTTAAGGGTTTCTTTTATCCTGCTACCAGCTACTGTCAGACAGCATATTGGCTGTGGGTCAGATCCATTAGGCCAATTTTTATGGGCCTGATTTAACAAACATTAATTTATAAATGCATTGTATTTTTATTTACAGGAACTTTGATTAAATATTTATTTTCAAATTTTACGATAACTTTGCCATGGAGGAAAGTGAGCAATAATGCCTAATGGCACAGAGCATGAAACTTTTAATTGACATCTCCAGTCTAACTGATTACTATTTTTTTCATTGAACTTCAGAACTCTGTGAGTACAAAAAATCAACTTTGAGTTCACACAGTTTGTTGCAGAAATGGAAGATATATGTCTAGAAAACTCAGTGGAATGGTATCTCCTTGTGTAGACACTCTACAAGGACAGAGGACAGTCCCTGATGGAGATAGAAATATACACTAGAGATGCAGGAAAAAATATGACTGCAAGTTATTTAGTATTATTATTTAATTTAAAGTCCTGCCAACAGACTGCTAATCTTTCTTGAATAAATTTGTCCAATGCTCATACTACTAGAGGGGATTAATTATACACTGTACAAGGTGCCTCTATAAAACACTTGTAGACTTTTTCTGTTCAGATAGCTTCCAGCTCCCTCTTACACGTCAAAAGCATGAATGAAAGGATCTCAGTCACACAGCTGTCACAGATATGGGAATAAATGACTCTTTGCCCTGTGCTGATGTCCCGGCTAGGGGGACAGACATTGAAGGAATAATCCGTAGCATGTTGGGGCCGCCAACCCGGTTCAAGTTTATCGTGGTCATTTCCAGCTCTTGAGGGCAGGCTTCCCTCCCAGTGCAGCTCCACCTGTGCAGTTTGGGTGTCTGTGAGACAGGATGTGATTGTTTTTTCACACAGACCTATAAACCAGGTGAAGTCTGACATTCACTGGTCCAGATTATACGGTCCAACTTTATAGGCTCTGAGAGGTCCCTTCATCACCTTCATTTTTGAAGGTCATGACTTTCCCAAAGACTGTACTATAGGATCTTGAGTTTCTGTAACTGTTTTGAGAAGATCTGACTAAGGCTGTGATTCAGAAGAGTCCTTGTCTGTACATAGTTTCCTGTCTGAGGAGAAGGATAATGTTAGTTTGTTTTCTATACTATGTAGAATTTTGCTTGGTATGTGTCAAAAGATATGCATAATTATTTGATCTAATTTTCAGACTACCTTGAAGATTCTGTTATGTTATTCTGTAATAATTACAGCATTCAAATGAAAGTTGATATGGAACAACAAAAGCTTTATATAATTCAGTTTTATTGGCCTTGTAATTTTGTTCATGGTTTGAATCATTTTCAGCATATGACTGGCTTTATCATTTTAATTTCAGGGAACACACTGCTGCAGTAGACCAGGAGTTGGCACAGCTAGAGCATTGTCTAATGTTTTGGCCAACAATGCATGAATATTAGTAAAACTGAGCTCTCAGAATTATCCCTCTCTCTTAAATAAGTGT
>QWTY01021603.1:0-14394 GCA_008033365.1 Pseudorectes ferrugineus
CTCATCATCTTCACAGTAAAGAATTTCTTCCTAATATCTAATCTAAACCTACCCTCTTTCAGTTTAAAGCCTTGTTCCATCATTATGTGCACGTGTAAAAAATCCCTCTCTAGCTCTCTCACAGGCTCCTCTTAGGTACTGAAAGGCCCCATTAAGGTCACCCTGGGGGCCAAACAATGTCCATCCATCAAATACACATCTCTCCAATTTAGAGAGAAGTATGTTGTAGGAGGCCGTGTCAAATACCTTGCAGAATTCCAGGTAGATGACAACTGTAGCTCTTCCTTTGTCCACAGCTTGCTTTACTCTCATTCCATTAAGTACTCAACAAATTTCATATAAGGCATTATATTTATAGAATAAAAAAAGGGGAGGGGTGGGAAGCTATGTAGTTTTCTGTACTTAATATTCAGAGGAAAATTAGACTAGCCTAAAAATATGTTTACAAAGAATTAAACATTTTATAATATGTTTACAAAGAATTTAAAACTTTCTGATATGTTTATTTTGGAAGGTGGAATGATCCCAGAGGCTTTGTAATTGCACCAAAACTTTCCTAACCTTTGGCATGTTGAAGTTTTATAATAGCTAAACAAAACAATCAAGATGGAACAGAGATGGTGACCTGGGAATGAGGCAGGGGGACACACACTGCAGTAGGGGATGAAACAAAAAGATCTTCCTTCACGTGGTTAGTATTACTGCAATAGCCAGGGTTTTGGTACAGTTCTGTAAAACTGATAACTGTATTACACTGCAGGTTCCAAGCCCGTTAATCTGCAAACTTCATCTCCATTCCTATGCAATAAAATCTGTAGGAGAGAGGATCACATAAGGGTCAGATTCTTACCGTAACCTTATTAAAGATATTAGTGTGGCAAAAGAAAATAGCTGCTACACAAGCTAAATTTCATACATCTCAGAAATCTGGAAGAAATTTCACACTGTAAGGAAATCTAGTACTCAGTAGCAAAAATACACTCCTTACTGTTGTTCAAAACAAAGGAAAAAAAATCCAACAGAATTGATGTTTACCAGTGTGATCTTGAACTCTACCAAGACATCAATCTGTAGCAAAACTGGCACTTTAGGTAATACAAAATTAAGTGAATAACCCCACAATACTCATTCTGCTGTCTATGGAGGAGACTTAATGCACCCAAAACACATCTCTATAAAATACATCTCTATTTGTCTTTAGCCTGTACAGAATAAAAGCAACATAGAAATGATATATTGTCAAATTATATGCTGCTAAATTTCATAACTATAATGTTGTGTACTGTGTACAGTCTTTCACTTCTATACATTTAGCATCATCCAAAGTTATTTATTTCTTTATTATTTGACTGGTGATAATCCTTAGGGCGAGCTATGTCTAACTAATGACATCTACAATGCAGTCTTAAAAGGAGGTGAGTATGTGTTGGTATTCTTGAACCACAGTGGGATATATTCTGTGATCAGACTCTTCGGAATGTGGTGAGGGAGTCAATCCAACTTAAAGTCTGTTCAGGCTTTGTAATACAATCTTCATTAAGTTGCTCGAGCAAGTCTTCCAGTGTACACTTGAAAGCACATTATGTCTTCTGTTTTTAAATGATTCCCATTTTTTTTGTAAACATCCTAGTTCTTCATATTTCTAGTTTTCATAGATCTGAATCTAGATTGAATTCTTTTGAAGTAAACAAAACTTTTAGAGAACTTAACACCTTTGGAAGAGTGTAAAACACTACAAAGGAAATGCAAGCCTGTGTTTTGAGGTTTTATTTTTAGGAGTGGTGGTGGTGGTGAAGAGTGGTTTTACTTTGAGTACTTGCATGTAGGTTTTTGACCACTGCTATATGCCGATGTTAAATGTGTTTCTTGCTTACAAATATTATAAGCCAAACAGAAGTCAGGAAAGGTCATATGAACTAATAATAAAAGAGTACATAGGAATCTTTGATCATCCAAGACCTCTGAGAAAATTAGTAAATATCAGTGGAAAGCCTACTATTGATTCCATTAGGTATTTATTATTTAGAATAAATGGTTTTCAAAAACGTATTATTTGTTAAGCAGTTGCTGTGGCTTTGTATGTCATAATATAATTCCAGGATATTGTGCTAGTAGTTTACAAACAGTAATTATCTCCTTGGCTTTTGTTTAATACTTGTGAGAATTTATATTTTTACCTTCTTTATTTTCTTGTCAATTATTTCTATAGGTTGCTAGCTCACCTTCAGTAAAACACACTGTTATGCATTCAGCCTAAATATTTAGTCAAACAGATGCACATAATTGTAAGTGAGAACAAACAGCTGCATTTTGGGTTTTTCTGACCTTTTAGTTCCATCAAATGTAAGGTTGATTAAGTGTTGATTTTAATATACAAGGACACTACAGTTTATTCACTATAGACCCAGTTTATGCAATGCATAGGATACATAAATACCCACATACTACAATATATTACCTGAAACTTGATGTTGCAATATACTTTGAACTATCTTGAAGAAAACTTGCCCGAACCTATATAATATGATTATCACTTACTGATAAAATTGCAAGTTTATCTATTTCATTTCAGCTGTAGTTGTAGAAACATCACAAATAATGAGGTAGGGAAATAATTAGTGAGAAAAGAAGTATTTTGGACAGAATATGTAAAACTCCATAATGATTTTTGGGCCTAGGGGAGAGATGAGGAGTCCAGGAAAGTACATCAGTGTAAAACGAAAAACTGTTAGGGCATGAAAAGCAATTAGGAACTTGGATACAAATGTTGAAGCCTGGGGAAGAACATTTGTCTTTCATGGTGGATTAAAACGGCTTCAGCCATTCACATACTTCCATGTTGTTTTTGTGAATGTGGGAACTGATTGCATGACACAAAAAAAATATACTGTGTTATTGAAACCAAATACTTAGAGTTGTTACAAATAATGACAATACACGCTATAATATAAAATGTGTGGTTTTTTATAGTTGTTTTTGAGTGCCTTCTAATTTTTTTTTCTCCTGTATCTAAATTGCATGAGTATACTCTACTTTGCTACGTTTAATCTGCAGATAAGACAAAACTTTCTTTTATGTTATTTAGAAAGTATCACTAATCATGAATTAAAATTAAATGTATATTGTCAGCTTCCTTGGTGGGGTTTTTTGGGTTTGGTTTGGTTTTGAGGGTTTTTTTGTGACTATTTGTGAAATGCTTTATAAATATCAATGTGTGTATTGTGGGCATCTGTGCCTGCCAGTTGGCATGCTTTGTAGAATTTATTCAACTTCTTAAAACAACTAAAAATTTATTTTTAAATGAATGAAATCTGCTTAAAGCTGTGTCCTACAGTTAAAAAGAAGGCATAGAATATTAAGAAACAAATATCATTATGTTTCTTTGAATTATATGCTTTAAGCTGTATTCTTAAATACACCATCTTGCTCTGAGGGATTCTCTAAACAAACAAAACAGATTTCAAAAGACATTTCCTGATTCATTGGTCAGTGACCATAACAGTACAGTTGAAAGGATTCAAATAAGAGTTTTGCCGTATTTCTGGGTCTCATGACCAAGAGCCTAGAAAAAATTGCTACCAATAAAAAATTAGAGAATTTTAAACTGATTTGCAGTGCAGAACTCCTGCAGTCCGCTTCCTGAAAATTTGGTCTGTCTTATTTCAGCTTGCAACACCAAGATCAATAATCGGTTTTCGAAACCAGGATCATGCCTAAAATTAAGAAAAAGCCCAGCAGACTTCAAGGTTCATAATACAGTTTGGGTGTAGGTAGAATTTTTAGTGGCTTAGATCTTGATTAATTTTAGTAATGCTTCTGAAATTTGGAATAAAATGTATGTTCTAAATCAAAATGGATAAAATGTGTAAAAGTATAAATAAATTCTTAATTTATTGAAGCATTTTGAGTGCAGCTGTGTCTAAATGTAGCTGAAGTTATTTGCTAGCAATATTACTAGCTTGAAGTTATTTTTGAAAGACGAATTATTTATTCTTTTTACGACCCAAATGAAACTACAGACTGAAATAGGTAATGTGATGGCTTCTCCTTTTATTTTGTTGTATTATTATAGGTTCTTTCATTAAAGCATGCTAATATATACTAAATTGAGAAGACTGCATTTGGTATTTGGTGATCCCTAGCTAAGACACCGAGACTTTTGCTGCAATATTTTGCGATGATTTTATGATCTAAAGTAAAGAAAATATTAAAAAATGGGAAGCATTAGACATACTGTAGACTGTTAGAGCTGCTGTCAGCACTCCAAGTTCTCCCCCAAGGTCTGTACCATCCTGCCCACATGCCCTGAGGTTCAGGGCTAAACTGCGTCCAGCTCCAGCATGGGTACAGCTGCCCAGGAGCTGGCGGAGCTGGCTTGGGTGAGGCAGTGTGAAACAGCTGTGTTGTAAGGCAGAGCTGTAAGCTCAGATCGTTGGTCTTTTCCTAAGATGTGTTGTAGGACTGTACCTAGGCCTTTGCTTTACTGATCCTAACGTCATCTCACTGACCTGGTGTTAGATGTGCCTCATCACTGTGGACTAATCTAGTGATCACAGGGCTATGATTTTCACCCTGACTTCTTTCAGTTTAGGTTCATGACATACAAATGTCTATTTGGTAAATATTTTCTTACCTACAGTTCTACACGTCATTAATGGATATGAAAAGAATTAGTTTCTATTAAAATTTAATTTGGCCACCTGTCTTTACTGCAATGTATAATGATGGCCCACTATAACACTTCTTTTTTTTGGTTTTGTGATACTAAAAGAGTAATGCCAGTGTCGAGGTTTATGTAAGAAAAAAACAAACCAAAATAACAACAACAACAACACACATAGAACCCCCCAAAACCTGGATGTGCAACATACAAGATCTTTAGTTTCAGCTTACTAGTATTTTTCAGGTTCTTAAAGGAACAAAAAAATTGTAAAATGCTTTCTGGATCTTAAGCACTGACATTCACTTTCTTTCTGTAGCCATGGACAGTTAGCAACCACAGGTCCTCAATATCCTTTTTCCTTAAGTGGAATTGTTCTCTCTCACACTGCGGGATAAAGGATGGATGTCTTGTGTGGTTATCTTCCCTTATGAGGGCGCTGTGTAGCAGGGTGCTTTCTTTTCTCTCTATTGTATATTTATCTAAGGAAGGAGGAGGCCTGTTCCTGTTAATTAGCGAGAACAGACAATACTTTCTATATACAGTAACTTGAGAACAGAAAGAGCCCATTTCATGTGGATGCCTTTTTCTTTATTTTTTTTTTTTTTTTTTGTTAAAGTGTTTCAGCTACGTTCAGCTATGTCAGGGTCTCTGCCAAAGTTGCTATAGAGGAACAAGGCTTTGAAATGCTCTAAGAATTCTGGTACTGCTTTTAATAAATGAAAATAGCTATCAGTAATGCATTAGTGCATTATAGGACTTTCAAATCACTGCACCCAGACTGTGATGAATCACAGTATGAAGTGAGAATAAATGTGCTGAAAAACACAGTGAGAGTCTGTTTGCTCTTGCCATGTTAACTTCAACTGAAAATAGTGTTTTAGAAATGTGGAAGGAAGCTCTACCTTAATTTTCAAGATAAGCTATTGAAAAGGGATTGTAAGTCACCTAATCTAAAGCTTCATTGTAATGAGCAACCTGTCCTCTGATACTGTTCATAAATTGATCAAATTTCCTTTATAGCTTTAATCCTGAAACCTCTGTACTATGTACACATGTCTAAAGTATCTTTCCAACTGTAGACTAACTGTATGTACTTCATATCTTTGTGGTCACAATACAGCAACGAGAGTACTAGGAATTCATTCCTTTGGGTTGCAATAGCAATACAGAAGAGGATGTTTCCCTGTTCATGCTGGTATCCTATTATCTTTCAAGTTCACAGAAAGATCCTTAGAAACGGAATTGTAATATAGTTTCTCCTTCATTCTCAGTCATTCATCAGAAGGAATTTGATAGCTGCTGATTTGCACATTCTGAAACAAGTTCTCATACAGACAGCACACTTAATTTTGGACACTTGTGAAAACAAATTGCTTGCAAAACACACTGCACATTAACCTTACATGGAGCTGATTTTTCTGGTATCAGAAAAATCTGGTTAAATACTTAAAGTAGTAATTAAGTGCCATGACTGATAAAAGACCAGTAGCATTGCATCATCTATTAATAGTTCATACTGTACTACAGAAACATAACCATATTGATTTCACTATGTCGTGTTAGTGACCAGACCCTAAAAAAATAATTGTGATATCTACAATAACTAATTAAAATTACAAATTCATAGTGGAATGTATTTCCTACATCCTTGTGTATAAACGATTGTCTTCCTAAATCCCTTATTATTTAATAGAGGAAAGCCATTTACTGAATTTGCCAAAGTAATATATTAAAAGCAGCCAAACTGCATTTTGATAGGAATACTGTCTCAATAATAATGTGGACAGATCTCTACTAGCACCACATCCATGAAACAAAATATTCCACTCTAAACATATAAAACTGACTTGATCTTGTAGCTTAACTTGGACAATTTTTTGTTTGGGGACTGATTCTTTCTTAACATGGAAATTTAATATAATGCAATGTTTTCTGGGTGACGTTAAAAGCGGTTCTGTTTTTCTTGGCTTAATCATTATGGGTTGTACAAAAAAGCAATGACAAAAAAAAAAAAAAATCACTGTAGAAATTACTGACCAAAGGAAAAAAGCTGGAAAGCAATTAAGGATATGAAACCATTGTAAGGATTATGAATGTTGTAGATTACCCAGGGTTATACCACTCCATAAAACTGATTTTCATCTCTGTGTCTGTAACCATTTCAGGAAAAAAAAAACCCTTCTGTAAAAACTCCTGAGTAGTTTCTATGCTCTGAAGAATATAAAAATTCCTCAGACAGGGTGGTATCATTTTTCCCGAAACCATACATTCATTACTTTTCCGTCAGAAAACTTAGACAACTGGTGTGCAAAATGTTCTTTCCTACTTAACCTGCCAACAGTGGCACATACTGTAGAAACTACTTGATGATGTCAGAGGAAAAGCACTTTGATGTAAAGAACATCCGATTTATGATCTCCTTTTTCATTTTGCGAGATCTCCTGCCAACTCTAAAAAAAAATTTCCCTCTTTCAAAAAGATTTGGTAATACTAGAAATATGAAATCTCATAGTAACTCATTTTCTGTGTTAATGCAAATCACATCTCTTCCCAGGATATTTATGGTGCCTTCTTAGCTCAGCATCGGTCTGACCAAAAGTACGCGGTCTATTTTAGGTGCTGAAAGAGGGACCGAGGGAAGAGAGATTTATTGCAGGTTCAAAGGTAGAAGCCCAGGAAATTACTTCAGAATAGATGAAATACCTATTAAGTACAGCCAGTTCTCTTGCTTCAAACATCAATTAGAGTTTTAAAGTTTTCCCTAGAGACTGAAGTAGTTTTATTTTGGGTGCATTGATCTACTGCAACTGTATACAATTAACTAATACTGGATGAGTAAACATCAGTGTAGGTAAATTTTGTAATTTCTATCTTCAGCAAGTAAATAGGAAACACAAGTAAACATGACCTCTTAATTTAATGTTTAGATTAGTAAAAGTAATATAATCATTAACACAGGGTAATATTTATGTTTGAATGTTTAACATTTAGATTTCCATTTTTTTATAATTCAGTCAAGGAGAAATAAATATGCTGGAACAAAATTAAATACACCAAAAATGTGGAAGAAGAAGTCATTAAATGGCTTTTGAAAAATTACAGTTAATTTTCCTAATGTTGTAATTTTAAAAATTATAATTGCCATACAATGTTAAGCTTCATTACACAGAATTGTAATTTTTACTATGTGTGGGTCTTTTGTTTTTCAGCATAGAAATAAAATTCACACAGATGTCATTCAGCACTTTAAAATCACTAGAAAAATATGTGTCAGGCAATTGTATCTCTATAGCCACTTACAGCTGTAACTAGAAATTTTCTGTGGTTTAGAATTTGAGATTTGAAGTTGTATTCTTTCTTTAAAAATACTTTGTCACTATTAATTCAATGTTTTTTTAAAATTTGTTTTATATATATATCAATACATATCAATACATGTACTCTCTTTGAACAATTTTTTTTTTTTTAATGTGAAGCAAATTACTGGCTTTTTAGTCTGGCCTGTTTGTTGCTTGTTGCTAAGAAAAGAGCCACTAGCACATATCTCTATGTAGCACATATCTCTATGTTCAGGTCGTTAACCTCAGCTGATAGATATAGCTACTGATCATGAGTAGGAAAGTATTGTATATAGATGAAAAAATAAGATACAAGAAACATGCCTCACATTCCTGTTAACTATTTTTAAGTGTTTCTTAAAAAAATGTTAAATAAGAATTTATTTTTATGAAGCACTGACTTTGAAAGTACAATGAAAGAAGAATATAATTTCATTAAAGCTTAATTTCATTTTAAGTAAAGTAATTTCAGGCTGAAATTTTTATCATGCTATGATTGTACAGTTTTCTGTACATGGATTCATTTACTGCGCAACTTTTAATACTCATGCTCTATACTGACAAGAATACTTAGACTTAACTTTTCATATGAAGTAGTTGGTCTAGGAAGCTTTTTTCCACAGTTCCTCCCAAAAGTCTATTGGATTTTTACTTACAAGTAGGGTATTTGAAGTAGTGGTTTTCTTGCACCAATATTTTGAATATTTCAGTCCTACAGAAACTGATGTGAACAATGTGTTGCTGTCACAAGGAAGAGGAGAATTTAGGGCACTGTACTGTTAAAGAAAATAGTTTATAGTAATGCTATTTGCCTTGGTACAAACAATGCTTAAAGAACCTTAAAGTAGTTTTCAAACAAATCTATTTTATATTTCCTTCAGTGCTCATCTTTTTGGTATTAAGGACAGAAAAGATAAACTCTCTCACTCTGTGGGAGTTCTTCATTCAGCTTCTTGGAATCTTTATTTCTGTCTCACTGATTTCTCTTTAATTGGAGCCAATACAGAGGGGAAGTATTTTTGAAGAGTAGTTAAGCAATCGGTTTACATTGGTTAAAGTAAGATTCAATTGGAATAATTTCTCTATAGCTCTTGCATGTTGCCTTTTGTTATTTATGCATGGGTACTGTTATTGGCCTTGTCATAGAGGACTGTGTGGTTACTAGTCATGGGCAGAGATTTGTGTTATATGCCCTGCTAAGGGCAAATATTAAGGGATTAGAATCTAGAATCAAGAGATGTTACATTTTTCACATAAAAATATCCTTTACGCCCTCAATATTTATTTCAGTTATGTATCTTCACTTCAAAATCTCTTTTCACGTACAGCATTTTACCCCTAACTCCCACCATGGTAGGTTTAGATTGGATGTTAGGAAAACTTTCTTTACTGAAAGGGTGACCAAACATAGAATAGGCTGCCCAGGGAAGTGGTTGAGTCACCATCCCTGCAGGTATTTTAAAGATGGGTAGACATGGCACTTAAGGACATGGCTTAGCGGTGGACCTGATAACAGCTTAACAGTTGGACTTGATAATCTGAAAGGTCTTTTCCAGCCTAAATGGTTCTGTGATTTAACTCCTAGTTAAAGTAGAAGATCCCTCACTGTGAAGAAATGACTGTTGAAATCATAGAGCAAATAGACCAAAACTAGACTGTGAAAAATACTGCTGCCAGTATTTTCACAGAATCTAAGAATAAGCTGAGTTGGAAGGGACCCACAAGGATCATCGAGTCAAACTTCTGGCCCCACACAGAACAGCCCCAACAATCACACCATGTGCCCGAGAGTACTGTCAAACACCTCTGGAACTCTCTCAGGCTGGGTGATGTGAACATGCAGCTGTAGACTGCAATGAGGTCTCCCCTCAGTCTCCTCTTCTCCAGGCTGAAGGGATCAGGTGACCTCAGCTGCTCCTCACACAGCTTTCCCTCAAGGGCCTTCACCATCCCTGTTGCCCTCCTTTGGACACTCTCTAGTAGCTTAATATCTTCCTTACACTGTGGAGCCCAAAACTGCCCCAGCACTCGAGGTGAGGCCGCCCCAGTGCAGAGGGGGACAATCCCCTCCCTTGCCCAGCTGGTGATGCTGTGCCTGATGCACCCCAGGACAGGCTTGGCCCTCCTGGCTGCCAGGGCGCTGCTGACTCATATTCAACTTTCCGTCAACCAGGACCCCCAAGTCCCTTTCCGTGGCATTGCCTTCCAGCATCTCATTCCCCAGTCTGCACATACTTCCAGGGTTACCCCATCCCAAGTGCAGAATCCAGCACTTTCCTTTGTTAAACTTCATGTGGTTGGTGATTACCAAGTCCTCTAATTTATCAAGGTCTCTCTACAGGGCCTCCCTGCCTTGGAGGGAGTCAATAGCTCCTCCCAGTTTTGTATCATCTGTGAACTTGCTCAGTATCCCTTCCAGTCCTGTGTCCAAGTCATTTATGAAGATGTTGAAGAGCACAGGGCCAAGGATGGAACCTTGCAGAACCCCCCTAGTGACAGGTCACCAGTCTGATGTCACCCCATTCACTGCAACTGTTAGTACCTGACCCATGAGCTAAAGCACACATATTCATACACGAATAGGATGAGCCTTGGTTCTTGGAGAAGTTATATTCTGTGAGATAAGAGATTGAAAGATACGTGTGTGTCTTATCTATTGTAGTTGCACATTGCAGAGAAACATAGAAGATTGTGATTTGACAGAGAAGCCTGCATAGTAACAGGATTTATATTTTTAAACATTAATATTTTGCCTTTGAAAGACTATATTTAGCAGCAAAAAGTTGTAATTTGACAGCCTGAAGTATTAATGAAATTGAATGCTTTCTGAGAAGTACTAGAAGTAGCAGTCTAAGAGAGTACTCTAAACTGCTTGAAATCTCACTTTCTGAGGCATTCATTAAATGACTCTATTAGCAGATGGAGATAGGAAATGCACATTTATTAAGGAATTTTTTTTTAATATAAAATTCTCATCTTTTTCAAGTGTAAATATAATTTTTTAATATATATGTGTGTAGCTGTATGTATAAAACATGTATTTATGTTGGAAATGCATCTTTTTTGTGACGCAAATAACAGGAAAGACATCAGAGAGGTTTGAGACAATGAATGCAGAGTATCATAGGCTATTCCCTACTCTCCCCAACTCTGTTCTAGGTGATTAAGTGCCAGGCTCCTAAGTACTCTTACATGGCTGAATAGTGGCAGATAAAATACAACATTACTTCTTGTATTTCAAAACCCCGTTGCAGTAAGAGGAAACTCCAATATATTGACTCAAGAAATCATATGAGTAGAAACTACGAAAGCTATTTCAGGTCCAGAAGCAAAAGAATACATTTCAGTAGATCATATATATGTGCAGGCAAAACATAGATGGCCTTGCTTATGTGGATGTAGATTAATAGAATAGTTAGACATAACTTAAAAAAAAAAAATATTGATCGACAATTTACAGATTTATGATTTCTTCCTATCATTTTACACTATCAAAGAGTAAGAAAAGGATGGACTGAACCTTTTTTTGCTTCTTAATACCATGCCTGGAGTGATGTTTGCTTATGTCTCATGTTAAGTGAGAGTTACACACTACACATATTTGGATATCTTCTGGGTATTTTTCCTGTAAAGTTGCCTCAAATCTAGTTTTTATGTCAAAACTGGTTATCAAAGTTTCATGTTTGTCTCTTTCAAACTTTTGAGACTGAATATTTTTATTATCCACACTAATGTCAAATTCTGTTGTTGAATATTCTTAACCTCAAGACTACTTGCAAATTCTACAGATTAAATAATTACACTTCTAATTTCTCCTCTTTGGTTTGTTGCTCACACTGAGGTATTTTAGTGGAGGTGATCGATATTGTGTAGCCGATTCCAGAGAGGATTGTATTCATGATCTCTGAGTGTGCCATGATGACATTTCCTGAGTAATTTTTCCAGTCATTTTTCATGCATTCTAATATGCTCGTTGCTTTCTTAATCATATTCAAACTCAGGAAAATTAACAAAAGAATCTATATTGTTTCTCAGTTTTCTAGTCAGTTAATTTAGATGCCTTTGAAGTGTGTTAGTAGTCTAAACTTTTCCTCCATTTTCAATTGACTGCATCAGTGTCTATGATTTTGTCACAAAATATACTGAACTAACATGATCAATTTTGGGGAAATTTTGAAATACAGCATGTTGGCTTCTCTGACCCTTTTGTTCTGTGAAGCTGTATATCAAACATTTTAAATAATTTTTAAGGAAAGCAATATCCTATTAAAAAAAAGCAAAAGGTGGAGAATTTTCTTTTTTTAAATAAGTACTCTATGGGTGCTGCCAAGTACATGCTTGTCTTTCATATGCTATGATGAAATCCATTTAAAGTTTTAACTTTTAGAGTAAATAACAACCCTATTTAAAAAGATTTATTGTTTCTTTGAATGATGAACCTGTTTTGAGATGACTGTTAGCAAAATAACATGGTACTAAATGTTCAGTGTTGCCTTTTATGTAGACTGCTTACATAAAGCACATAGAACTATTTGGAAATAGTCACAACTATCTGAATTCTGTGGGACGATGTATGAAATGTTTTAAGACGTTAACGCTAGGACATGTGGGATCCATGGTAATACAGTTTGCTACATTTATGTCTATTGGACTATTTCTTTTTCCTCTGGCAAAGAAGGTTTAGTTTTTTGGTATCAAGTCTTTATCTTTTTCATAATATTCAAAGTTAGCTGGCTTTCTAAAAGGGAATACTTTTTGAAAACAGTTTCTGCCTAAATATTTCCACAATCGTGTTCTTGTAGACTTCTTTTACACAAACCAATTGATTCTCTAATGTAGAATTAATTGAACCTGGATACATCTATTTCTTAGATAGTGAAAACATAAAAAGAATAAAAATACCAATATTTCAGAATATTTGTAGATTAATTCAGTTTTATTGTGTTTCTATTTTTTTTGCAGTATTTGTGTACATATATTCTTCCTCAGATTAATGTGAAGTCGACATATAAATACAATAGGTGTGAGCGTATGACTCAACAAATGATAATATTTTAGGCAAGAATGTACCTTGAGCAAAGATAAGGAATTTCTTGTAGTTTAAACATTGATTGACAAAATATTTTTAATTTTAGATTGATTGTGCTTACTCAAACTTTTTGTTGTGGCTATATATAGCCCAGTGTTCATATGTTACCTGCAGAATCCTGATTAAGGAAGTATGTTTTAAGAGCAAAAACTGCCTGTCCTTAAAGAAGACTGTACCTGTCATTGAGACAACCAATTTTGTAGCTAACGTAAAAACTTCATAGGGATGGATTATAAAAAGAACAAAGATTCTTGTAATGACAGAGCATTCCACTAATATATCAAACCTGAAACTAATGATTAACTCCATTCTTTATTGGATAATTTTAATGACTTTTAGTATAGCTTCAAGACATAACACATACAGTCATTTTCAGATTTCTCATTTTTATAGCCATCAGCAGACTATATCTTAATGGCATTCTAAAAAAGAATGATAAAGGAGCTAGAAAGGTGGCTAAAACGGATCTCTTTAGCTACAAACTGTGGTATATGTGACTCTACAGTCTAAGAATGTAAAAAGCACAAAATAGAGTGAGAGTCAAATGTCCATGAGTTAGAAATGCCCTGTGATATAAGAACTCGTACAATAAGATGGAGTGTTGCACAGATACATCACTTCATCTATGTAATGTAATTTAGCCTCCATAGATTTTTATTAGCTTAAACAGATTATTTTGAATATTGAAACATGAGTAAAGTAAAGCACAAGTATTTTTTCTTCCAGTTGTGGAGTTAACATGGGTGTTCAAAGCATGTTCAGGTTATACTCACATTCCACTGACCAGCCTTTCTTTAGTTTTTCTCTTCTCACCGTAATAACTCCTAATAAAAATAATTTAGATTTTAATCATCTGACCTTTCCTTTTATCACAGTTTCAACTCTAAGCACAATGAATTTGTGGTGATTGAGGTTTTTGGTGTTTGGTTTGGGGTTTTTGGGGGAGAGTTTCTTGTGGGAGGGATTTAATATTTTGTTCTATTTTGTTTTGTGTTTCAAACATGGTTAAATACCCTGAGATATTAAGATAAGTACCTAGAATGAACAGTCACCTAACCCACCAAAACACTGGTCTGTTTCTCCAAACTTACCTGTATCACTAATTTTTAAGACAAATAAAATTTGGTACTGTGTTTGGAGTAATGTTATTTTTCAGTCAGGAGCATCAGATATATTCTGTCTCTACTTCATTCTCTAGATTCAGTTTATAGAAGGGAGATCAGGCAGGTTATGTCAATACTAACATAGCCATCTATTGGCTGTATTTTAATAAATTCTTTCGTTTATATGCCAGTAAAAAGCAG
>QWTY01021605.1:0-57135 GCA_008033365.1 Pseudorectes ferrugineus
CGGCGGGCGCCGCCAGGGGGCGCTGCGCCGCCGCTCCCGCCCGCGGGCTCGGGGGCGCGGTCCTGGCGCGGGCGGGGGGAGCCGGGGCGGCCCCGCGGCTGCGGGCGGGGGGAGCCGGGGCCGCGCCCAGCGGCTTCGGTCGCGCCGCTGAGCTTGGGGCTGTTCATCTTGTAGCGATCGAAGCGGGGTTGTGGTTGGACAAACCTCTTTCGGGCGAAATCCGCCGCCCCTGAGGTTTGGCTCCCGCAGGGGAGAACCACGGGCAGCAGGTACCCGGTGAAGGACAAATACCTATCCACGTAAATACTTGTCCAGAGAAACGGGTCCGGCTGAGCAGTGTTGGTACATAAGTGAGAGTTGTGCATAGTGTTTGCTGCTGGAGGAGATAGCTGTGTATGCAAAGTAATAGGTCGATGCGAATAAGAGAGATATAATCCACATAAAGACTTTAGCTAGTTCTGAGAGGAGGGAAAATAAAGGTCTTATATCAATGCATAAATTAAGGAAGGAGAAAGGGTAAGACAGGACTTTGCCTAAGTGCTGCAAAGTAAAGTGAGCGTAAAGGAAGCCTGTAGTTAAAGTCTTGTCAAGTATTTTCTGCATTCATTAAAATTCCTGAATGGTTACTGGCTGGATATAAGATCCGGGAAGGGGTTTTTTTTATGTGCATGTTTCTCTGGTGCTGAAACCACGTGGTTAAAATACTTCATCTCCGAATGCCATTGTCACTGCTTGGAAGAGGATACGTATGCTAGGCTGTTCCGGATGGTATTTCAACTTCTCCCTCTCTCTTAACAGATGCCGGAAGCTGTGCAAACTCAGGACCAACCAATGGAGGAGGAGGTGGAGACCTTTGCCTTTCAGGCTGAGATTGCTCAGTTGATGTCTCTGATCATCAACACATTCTACTCCAATAAGGAAATCTTCCTCCGTGAGCTGATCTCCAATTCCTCAGATGTGAGTACCAGAACTAGCTTGGTTAATTATGACAATTACTGAAATTTCTAGGAGTAGTCAGGGAATGTTAAACCCTGTCTCTTCTTTTACAGGCTCTGGATAAGATAAGATATGAAAGCTTGACTGACCCAAGCAAGCTGGATTCTGGAAAAGAGCTGAAAATTAACCTGATTCCAAACAAGCATGATCGCACTCTAACCATTGTAGATACTGGCATTGGGATGACCAAAGCTGACCTGGTCAACAACCTTGGTACTATTGCCAAGTCTGGCACCAAGGCTTTCATGGAAGCTCTGCAGGCAGGGGCTGATATCTCCATGATTGGTCAGTTCGGTGTTGGCTTCTACTCGGCCTACCTGGTTGCTGAAAAAGTGACAGTGATCACCAAGCATAATGATGATGAGCAGTATGCTTGGGAGTCATCAGCTGGGGGCTCGTTCACTGTCCGAACTGACCATGGTGCGTATTGTACAAAAAACCAAGCATGTTTTCCCACCAGAAGCACCCCTTTTGGTGGTGCTTCCTAGAGCCGTGCTGCATTGTCAGTCACAATGGTTAATGCTGGGTATCCCGTAATGTTTAGGCTCGAGGAGCTGGTCACACTTGCTCTCTGCCCTGAAACACTGAAGTTTCTCTCCCCACACTGCAGGTGAGCCCATTGGACGTGGCACCAAGGTGATCCTGTACTTGAAAGAGGACCAGACTGAGTACTTGGAGGAGCGTCGTGTGAAAGAGGTGGTGAAGAAGCACTCCCAGTTCATTGGCTACCCCATCACGCTCTATGTACGTAAGGAAAGGACTGTGGGGGCCAACTGGAAAGCTGGAGGCAGGGCTGGGTGGTGTTGGGAACAGGAGCACAGAAAAGGCCCAGTGTACGATCCCTTCTGCTCCCTTCCGTAGTTCCTGGCTGCTGGGTACCTGAGCAGTGGTGCTCTCAGCTTCTGTGGCCAAAGGTGATTTGAGGCTGGGGGCTTACTGGAGGTGAAGGAGGTGGGTAGCCAGCCACACTAAAGGCCTTTGATCTCTGCAGCTGAAGATCATCTTAAACCAGCCATAGAAAAAGAAGGGTTTCCTGCCACTTGTCTCTTCTCAGACACAACTTTTGGTTGCATGACAAGGGGCTTTTGAGGATTGGTTCCAAGAGAAGCTTTGATTCCAGATGTTGCATTTATTTGGCCTTGGAGGACACCATTTTTCTCATCTGGAGCAAAAGGATTCTTGGTAACTTGGGGCTAAACCTGACTATTGCTTGTTTCTTTCTCCACAGCTGGAGAAGGAACGTGAGAAAGAGATCAGTGATGATGAGGCAGAGGAAGAGAAAGATGAGAAGGAGGAAGAGTCAGTGTCCAAGGATGAAGAGAAACCCAAAATTGAAGATGTGGGCTCTGATGAGGAGGAGGAGGGAGACAAAGGCAAGAAGAAAAAGACCAAGAAAATAAAGGAGAAATATATTGACCAGGAGGAGCTGAACAAGACCAAACCAATTTGGACCCGCAACCCTGATGACATCACCCAGGAGGAGTATGGCGAGTTCTACAAGAGCCTCACCAATGACTGGGAGGACCACTTGGCTGTCAAGGTGGGTGCTGGGCCACCCTGCCTTCCAGGGAGAGGCAGAGGGCCCCTTTCCAGCCTTTATCCAGAGTCACCACATGGTTGTGCCTCTGTGGGACTGAGCACTCTCAGGCCACATGGTGATGGAGCAGCCTTCACTGTGATTCCCATGCAGGTGGAAGGATTGGCAGTGCCAGTCCATAAGCAAGACAGGAGGGTGTGGGGTCTCAGAGAAGCAGTGACTTCTCTGTCCAAGCCTGCTGGATGCCAGAGAACCGTGGTGCACAGGGGACAGTGGGCCTGAGCAGGAGGAGATACAGGCTGCTTGGATACTAGAGATGCTGCTGTGCCCCTTGCCAGCCCCAGTGCTGAGGAATGGCAGTTCAGCCTCCCTATAGTGGGAGCTGGGGAAAGGGGTAGAAGTGAAGCACCTGAGCAGCTGCTTTTTTTTCCTGGCTCCACAGCACTTCTCTGTGGAAGGGCAGCTGGAATTCAGGGCCCTGCTTTTCATCCCACGCCGTGCCCCTTTTGACCTCTTTGAGAACAAGAAGAAGAAGAACAACATTAAGCTGTATGTGAGGCGTGTCTTCATCATGGACAGCTGTGACGAGCTCATCCCTGAATACCTGAGTAAGAGCCCCCTACCTCAGCCTCCCAGTGCAGAGCTGGGATCCCCACAGCCTGTGGTACCACTTCCAGTACAAAGGGACTGGATGAGGCACTAGCTGGTGTGGGTGCATAGCAGTCAGTGTTTTAGTTCTTTTCTTGCTGTGTTGAAGCTCAGAATCCTTAACCTGACACCTGTTTTCATTCCCCCTACTCAGACTTCATCCGGGGTGTTGTGGACTCAGAGGATCTGCCTCTGAACATTTCTCGTGAGATGCTCCAGCAGAGCAAGATCCTCAAAGTGATCCGCAAAAACATTGTGAAGAAATGCTTGGAGCTCTTCTCCGAGCTGGCAGAAGACAAAGAGAACTACAAGAAATTTTACGAGGCTTTTTCCAAGAATCTGAAGGTGAGCTGGGCACCCTGCACCTGGAGGAGGGAAGGACCCATGACCCATCTGCCTGAGGAGCAATCTTGTTCCTGTGCTGTGTTTCCTCTGCATGGATGTTAGGATAAAGGGAGTGGGTCTTGCGAATGCCTCCGAGTGCCTCTGTGGGCAGCTGTCCCCTCTGGCTGCCCTAGGCCAAACACTCAAATGATCAGGAGGTGGGCAGGTGGCTGTGTCTCACGGGTGGCCAAGTGCTCCAAGTCCTATCCTGGAGAGTTCATGCATCTCTTCTGCCCCCAGCTGGGCATCCATGAGGACTCCACCAACCGAAAGCGCCTTTCGGAGCTGCTGCGGTACCACACGTCCCAGTCAGGCGATGAGGTGACTTCGCTTTCAGAGTATGTGTCCCGTATGAAGGAGAACCAGAAGAGTATCTACTACATCACAGGTGAGCCAGAGCTCCTCTGAGCTAGCAAGGTAGAGGCAGGTAACCTGCATATGAACCCTAATTTAAAACTTTTCTTGCTGCCTTTAGCAGGCCATCCCTGCTCAATTACAGCTCATTCCTGGGGGCTGGGGAAAGGCCACCAGGCCTGCCTAGAACCCTGGCTGCCGCCAGTTTTATGTTAGGGGTCCCAAGTGACTGGTGCTGTTTGTCCTGCTGTAACCAGCTCTTACATCTTGGTGATGTTTCATTTCTACCCTCCACAAACACAGGGGAGAGTAAGGAGCAGGTTGCTAACTCAGCCTTTGTGGAGCGTGTGCGGAAGCGTGGCTTTGAGGTGGTATACATGACAGAGCCCATTGATGAGTATTGCGTGCAGCAGCTCAAGGAGTTTGATGGCAAGACCCTGGTATCAGTCACCAGAGAGGGGCTGGAGCTGCCTGAGGATGAGGAGGAGAAAAAGAAGATGGAGGAGAGCAAGGCCAAGTTTGAGAACCTCTGCAAACTTATGAAGGAGATCCTGGACAAGAAGGTGGAGAAGGTGAGATGGGCAGGGAGCTTAGCCCTGGGCTGGAGGGAGGAGGGCTGGGCCCTCCGTGCCGTAGGTGAGGGCCCCCGCTCAATGCATGCCTCTCATCTCCTGCAGAGGAGCCGCTAAAGGAGACTGGAGGTCCCAGCATGCACCATCTTGCTCTAAGCAGCCAGGCTGCAGGCGAGGGGCACTGACCCAAATACGTGCATTGATGGGAGAGGGTAAGTGGGGGAAACATGCAGTGGGTGCTCTAAGTGCTGGCTGAGCTGTCCAAATTAGTCTGTGCAGCAGTCCTGGAGCTGCTTGGAGCATCTCTGCTTGCTTTGGGGTGTCCCCAGGTGAACCAGGGGTAAAGACTTGGGCTGTAGTGTGCTGTGGCTGGGCCCAGTCCAGGACTTGTGGGGGCCTTGCTCAGCTAACCCTTGGCTGTGTTGGCAGGTCACCGTCTCAAACCGGTTGGTCTCGTCCCCCTGCTGCATCGTCACCAGCACCTACGGATGGACAGCCAACATGGAGCGCATCATGAAGGCTCAGGCACTGCGAGACAACTCTACCATGGGCTATATGATGGCCAAGAAGCACCTGGAGATCAACCCTGACCACCCAATTGTGGAAACCCTTCGCCAGAAGGCTGGTGCTGACAAGAACGACAAAGCTGTTAAAGATCTGGTGGTGCTACTCTTTGAGACTGCTCTGCTGTCCTCTGGCTTCTCCTTAGAAGATCCCCAGACCCACTCCAACCGCATCTACAGGATGATCAAACTCGGGCTTGGTGAGTATCCATGGAACTTCTCAAGCCTGGAGCAGGCTTGAAAGCAGGTTAACGGGTCAGGCTAGTGTCTTGGGGCAGGGGGAGGCCAGTAAGCGAGCTGTGCTGGTATGATGTGCCGAACTGGCTCTGTACATAAGGTGGCCAGGAGAAAGTGTAAACCTGGAACAAGGTATTTCAGGAGGGCTCGGGGCTCCAGGTGGACTGCCCTGTCCTCCACAACACCAGGAGCCACCACCAGGATGTTCAGATGACAAGCTGAGGCTTTTTATTCCTTCAGAGTAAATGTGAAAAGTCTGTCATGGGTGATGTGACCCATCTGCTGAAACTGCTTGTGCTTGCACACAGCCTTTTCCTCCAAATTCACTATTGAGCTACAAATGTAAATCAGAAGGTGCTGTGGCTTGGCACAACTAAGTTAGTAACTCTGTGCTGCCTAGTCTCAGTAGGAATAGGGTCTTCTATTAGTCAAATTGCAGGTAAGGGGACTGTATGGTAGTGCAATTTTCTGTTCAGAGTATGCTGAACAGCAGCCTGCAGTGTTGGAAACTGATGAGCTCTAGAGTCTTGCAACTGCTTTAGTTGTGACTTGACACGATTTACTGCATTTTTCTTTAGAGAAATGTTCATGGCTTAAACCACACTCTCCTGGCTTAAACTCCAGGAGTGGCGCTGGGTGACAAGACTTTTGTAGTTAATCTCTGATGGCTAAGTAGTGCACTCTAATGGCACAGGTAGTATCCATATACTAGTGTAGATGTTACTGGGAAGATGCTACTGATACAGGATTAATGCTGGAGTTGACAATAACTCCTAACAATGTTGACTTGCATTCTATTAGTTTTCAGCCTGGAGGAAAGGAGACTGAGGGGTGACCTCACTGTGGTGTACAGCTTCCTCATAAGGGGAAGCAGAGGGGCCTGCACTGATATCTTCTCTCTGGTGACCAGTGACAGGACCTGAGGGAGTGTCACGAAGCTGTGTCAGGAGAGGTTTAGATTGGTTATTAGGAAAAGATTTCTTACCCAGAGTGTGGTTGGACAACACTCTGAGGCACATGGTGTAATTCTTGGGGCTGTTGTGTGTAGAGCCAGGAGCTGGACTTCAGTGATCTTTGTGGGTCCCTTCCAAATCAGAATATTCTATGATTCTGTGAACTACTGGATGCTAATAGCCCCATTCCTCAGGCTAGGGGCAGGAGCCAGGTTTACTCTGGGAGAGGCTGTACATTTGGGATCAGGTGTCATATGGAGGCCTTATCTCTTCCTTTCCTCCCCTTTCCCAGGCATTGATGAAGATGAGATGACTGCAGAGGAGCCCAGTGCAGCTGTCCCTGAGGAAATTCCCCCTCTGGAGGGAGATGAAGATACATCCCGCATGGAAGAGGTAGACTAAAGGAGGAAGGCTCTTCCTTCACCTGCCAGACCTCTGCTCTATGTCATGTTTGCTTAGAAGACGGTCTGCTCCCACCAGCTGCTACTGACTCCTTGGTGGTGTCTTATGTTTTTGGTTCTGTTTGGTTGGGGTTGTTTTTGGCAGGGTGCAGGAGGGCATGATTCCCTGTTTGTTAGTAGTGATTCAGGTAGCCTGAGGCCTGTCTGTTCTGTGTCTTTCTGCTTGTGTAGGAACAGCGGGTGGGGAGTGGAGGTGTGAGGAGGCATCAGGCTTCCCCTCTCTCCCCTTCATGGAGTGTCCCATGTTACCAGTAGGCATCAAACACTGTCCTTATTCCGTTGGGGTGGGAGAGCCCTTCCTCTGAGCTGCTGCCTCCCTGAAGCCCCAGGGATAGCATAATGTATTTTGGCTGGGTTTTGTTTGATTATTTTTCTGGTTTTTTGTTCTACTGGAATTAAAGAATTGATGATTTACTTGGTGGGGTCCCTTGTGTTTCATGCCTACTCTACTGAGGAAAATGTCTCAGCCTGTGCCTGAGGGCATTGGACTGTTGGTCTTTCCTGTGCCCTGATTGCTTTTCTGAGCCCTACTTTAGGTGATCTTTACCTCTTCCATGCCCAGGCAAGATGAAGTGGGTGGAAGGAACACATGACCTGCTGTGCAGGTGGGGTCATCTCCAATGAGCAGTAGTTCTCCACCTGGAGTGCTGCATGCCCCACAGCCTGGGAGCAAACTTCCAATATGCATGGGTCAGCTGGGTGAGCTGTGCCAGGGCCTGGTTCGACCTGAGCACCTCTGGGGCAGGACTGGGGCAGGAGCCATCTGCCTGTTCATTGCAGTGTGGAGCGGGGTGAGGAGTGACAGCTCAGGACTGTAGTCAAGCTGCCTCTCTTCAGCTGTTGGCCAAAGACTCAGCTCCTTTCCTCCCACCTCCAGCCTGCCCTTTCTGGCCTTCTGCAGCCATTGGGTGTTGGGCAGTATCTGGCTTCTTTCCATCTGTGTCCTAGATGACAAGTGTGGGACATCACCTCTGATTGAGCTGCCCCTTGCACTGAGCTCACACCCTGTGAGATTTGTCACCCCTGGCCACAATGGCCCTTGGGGTTTGTCAGGGAAAAGTGACACCGAGTTCTCTTGCTGCCTGCATGTCAGCTGCCACAGGCACAAAATAGAATGGGCTTTAGCCAGTATCCATCTTCAAAAGGGGGGCAGAGTCTGCTGGAATCCCTTGCTGCACACCAAAACACTGCTCCCAGTGTGGCAGCTGTGTGGGTGTAGCCTGTGAGGGCAGTGCTGGAGCTGAGCTAGCAAATTGTTTAAAAGTAGGATCGCTCTCTGGATAGGAAGGTGTTGCTGAATACTGCATCAATAAAAATTAACTTTTTAAGTTAATGTTCTGGGTTTTCTTTTTCCACTACTGTTTTGTTTAAATCTACATTTAAATTAGAAAGGTTATCCCATTGTATCCCTTTCCTAACCTGGCAGTGTGGGTTTTTATTCTTTTGTTTGGTTTTTTTAACCAAAGGAAATCTCATTCCATTTTCGGTCTATCAGCAGATGGTGGCTGCACACATTTGGACGAATTTGTAGGGCACGATGAAAAGCTGTGAGGTTGCCCAGGCACTTCCAAAAGCTCAGAGCTAGAAAAGGAGCACAGGTAAAACTGCTGGAGAGCCAAGTGCTCTGAAGCCTGGGCTGTGCTCAGCACCAACTCTGGTATCCCTGCAGGCTCAGCTAAGTCACCGCTGTCTGTAGCCTCCTCCTCTGTTTCTCTTGTAACCCTCACCTGAGTGTCCCCTTTCCCTAGCCCCGTTAGGCCCCAGTCCTGTCTCTGACCCCAGACTCACCCTAGCCTACAAGATTTTTCACCAGGCCTCCCACATGTGCCAGTAGGATGGACCGTCCACACCTCAAGCCTCTCCTGGCCCCGGCTGCTGCAGCTACACCCCAAAAAGTGCTACAGCACTGGTGGCCCTGGCTGGCAGGTGCTCAGCAGGCCTCTGCATCACCTCTCTGCAGCTACACCCACTGGGAATTCCTTAAGTTGCACCATGCAGGGAATCCAGGAGCCATACTAGGCTCAGGCTAATGGCTCCTCCACCTGCCCACCAGCATAAGCAGCATTCCAAACCTGGCTGTGCCTCCCCCGTTGTGTGTGCAAGGATCTCCTGTCAGGCCTTGCAGCTCTGAATGCAACCCTGGTTGATACCAGCCTTGGCAAACACAGAGAGAGGCACCTGTGTTTGGAAAGACAACTTTGCTGTCCCAGAGAGACTAAGGACACAGAAAGAGTTGGAAGTCTCTCCCCTCCTTCCAGGTACATGGAAAAAAACCCCAACCAACCAAAAAACCCCATATTTACGCCCATTGCACTATATGCAGCATATTTTTAATTTAATAAAATAAAAAGAGAAAAAAAGTTGCCTTGCAAAAGTACCAAAACCTGCTGGTTTGTCAGTCAGGTTGTGTTGACGAGAAAAGGATTGACGAATAAAACCCAGGCTTGTGGTGAAGAACAGCTTTCACTGCTCCATCCCCTGCTGTCTGTGGAGCAGGAACAAGGCACCACAAGCAGGCTCTGCCCCATGTCCCAACCCTCCAGGCACAGACTCTGGCCAGCCCCTGGGAAAACCAGGGCCAGTGCCTCCAGGAGGCAGGAAAAAGGGGGGTTTGTTTGTGCTTGTCTGAATGGCAACTGCAAAGCCCAGAAACCATGGCACTGAGGGACCCCGAGGTGGTGCTGGGGCTTCTGGGCAGCGCAGCCTTTGGCCTGTAACAGCAGCAGATGTAACCAAAAAGCAACCTCGAAGGACTTGGCAAGCCTTGGGAACTGTACCGGCCAGCTCAGGTGCTGCATAAAAATCAGCCTGGGCTGAGGGGAGCAAAGAAAAGTGTTTTGGAGCAGGGGCAAAGAATTGATAAAACCAAACTGGGAGGTACTGGCTTTCACTGCAGTGCCCTCCCAGAGCAGATCCCAGGCCTGGGGTAGGATAGGCTGGGAGTCCTTCCCTTAGCTGTGCCTGTACTACCCAGAGCCCCTCCTGGAATGGAGGAAGAGCACTCCCCACCCTTCGATGGGCTCAGCTTGGGACTTGCCTCCCTCAAAGGTGTTTCAAAAAGAAACCTAGTGTTTTGCTTGCCCTTTCCTCCTGCCAAGCTCTGTAATACTAACAGAAATGGAGGAGCATTAGCCAGAGGCAAGACAGTACCAGGGAAGAGTTCCCTTGTTCATCAGTGACTTTGGGGAGAAGCCACAAGACAGAGGTGGGGCAGGAATACCAGCAGCCCCATGCTGGTGTGTCCCCAGGCCTGTGCCTTGGCTCTAAGTCTTTGACCTATTAAGGCAAATGGAAAGGTTTGGAGCTGCATCAGCCCAGAGCATTTCCTGGGCTTGTTCCAGCCCCTTTCCCAGGAAAAGCAGGTGGAAAACTGAGTCACTGGTCCTGCCTATCCATACCCCACTCTTCTCCTCAGTGGGTTTTGAGAAATCAAGCAAACACTGTCGAGTGGAGGCAGGACAGCGGGCATGGCTTAAATGCCATGGCCTCAGCTTCCTTAGACCTTTTGTACAGGGGTCTCGCCCGGCGGGAGCTTCTTGCTGCGCTTCTTCATGCGGCTGCGGGCATACACACGGAGAAAGAGGGCCATGAAGACAACAGCTATGCCCAGCCCACCCACAACAGTGACAGTGTGCCCGTAGATGAGGCAGGAGAGGAGGATGGCAAAGGCCTGTCGGAGTGTCATGATGATGGTGAAGACAGCTGCCCCGAACTGGTTGATGGTGTAGAAGATGAAGAGCTGGCCGCAGGCAGAGCACACGGAGAGCAGCACGGCGTGGGCGGTGAACTCTGAGTGGCGGGCCATGAAGCGCAGCGACTCCAGCAAGGCACCCTGCTCCAAGAGCGAGCCCACGGTGAAAAGGCAGGAGAAGACGTTGACGCCAAACATCATCTGCACGGGAGACATCTTGTAGGTGAAGAGAGCGTCCTGCCAGTTGGACGTGAAGCTGTCAAAGATTATGTAGCCAGCCAGGAGCACTATGCCAGAGAAAGTGGTGACGGTGGACACCGTCCTGTTAGGAGCGCTGGAGAGCAGGAACATGCTGACCCCCACGGAGATGAGGGCAGCAGTCAGGTACTCCCAGTACTCGTAACTCTTGCGCGACACCAGTTTGCCCATCATCATCACTGGGATCACTTTGGAGGCCTTGGCCAGCACTTGGGTGGGGAAGCTGATGTATTTGAGTGCCTCATACTGACACCAGCTGCTGAGGATGTTGGAGAGGGAGGCAAAGGAGTATTTGTACATAGGAGCCCCATGGCGTGGCTGCTTGGTCAGGGCACAGTACAGACCAGCCACTGTGAAGGCCAGGATGCGGTTCATGAACACGAGGAACTGGGAGTCCTTGAACTTCTCACCAGCGTCTGTTTCAGTGGCACCATACGTTCTCGTCATCACACGCTCCTGGAGGACACCCCATGTGAGGTAGGAAGCCTGCAAAGCAGCAGGAGCACAGGGAGAGTCAAGACCCAAAACAGCAGCTGCCAGCAACAACAGGAAGAACTGACCCCAGGAGATCCTTCCTTTCCCCAGTGTTGCCTCATCCTCTGCATGGCAATGCTTCCCTGACACACCGGGAGATGGGACCACCCCCTACTCCACCCGTCTGAGGGAACCCGCTGTCCCATGTGGTTACAACCGGGAACATCCTGTTCCAAACAAAACCTGCTCAGTGTACAGGGGAGAAAAGCCCACAATGCAAACATCCTGGTGAGAGCGAGCAGTTACGCTTTGAGCTACTTTAAGCCTGTGGAACCAGACTGACAGAAGCAGGGAATGTTACTGATACACAACTGCGGTTTTGGTGCCAGCTCCCTGCGGCAGGTCCTGGCAGTTTTCCCAGTGGCCTCTGCATTGGTTTTCACTTCCAGCTCCCTAGGCCTGGTTTTTACATCCAAATCAATTCTAGTTTCAAACCCAGCAGACAAAATTGTCCACGAGGGATGATCACTGTCCTGGTTGCCATCTCCACTACTTTTGGTGCAACAACACCAAGCCCCTCACAGAAGTAACACAAACTTCCTCTCACCACACATCTCCCAAGAAACTAAGACACAGGGAGATGGAAGAATTTGGTGGGCCACAGCCAGTCTGAATGGGCTGGGGGAGTAGGCCAGAGAGTGAGTCTTTTCCTGGCAGCAGGACACCTGGTTTTTTCTATCTGAGTGCCCACATTGGTATTTTTTGTCCTCATAGACCCAAAAAGCTGCCCTTCCTAATGATGCTCAGGCTGTAGCTCAGACTTGGGGAATCTAAGATTTTAAATTCCTGTTTATCTGTAGCTGAATTCAGTATTTTCTCTCCAGTACTCAAATTCAATCCATCAAGGCAGAATGCATCAGCCCCAGACAGTGACCCACGGGAGAGGCTGGGAGATAAGAGGGCTCAAACTATCTGCTGATCTGACATCAGGGCCAGAACAAAAGCAGCTTTAACAATCTGCTGAATCACAGAATTTTCAGAGTTTTCCCTATCCATGGCTCTAGAGGACTGTGATCAGACAGACAGGACGCTCCAACCCAAATGACAAAAGCTAAATGGACCTCCACAGCCCTTAGAGGTGCACTATCCTGGCTGAGAGGCTGTCCCAGCCTCCAACCCTGCCTTGATCAAGGACAGCACTGCATCCTTGGTCTTCAAGGAACTGACAGTCACTAACCCACTGGCCACCTCCTCCTTCCAGAATGGGACAGCTACACATGCACAGGACCCCTACCTGTAGACCAGCAGCACAGAAGAGCAGCTTGAAGACCTGTCGGGCTGTGGAGGACTCCGTGGGCTCTGCTCGGGGTGGCAGGGAGCCATCGTCCTGGTGTACAGACTTCACCTCGGAGCCAAACACGCATGATTTGATGACAGGGAAGCAAATGCCTCGGCCTGAACAGGGTAAGAGAAGATGGAGACACAATTAACCAAAGCCTGGGCACCACAAGCTGCACCAGCTTGAGAGCCTCCCTCCCCACTAGCCTCCAGATGTGGCATGGAGGCCTCAGAGAAATTTGCATCAGGATAGCACCTAGACAGCACTGGGACGCAGCTCTGTGATTGGCTCAAGCCTGACAAAGCAGGTTGGGGAAACAACCTGAGTGGGGTAGACTGAGGGGCCGCAGAGAGCTCCAAGGGATGCAGGATGGGGAAGGGAAGCTCCCACTCCTACCTGTCTCCAAGTAGTTCCTTCTCTTGAAGTACTGGATGAGGAGGAATCCTGGCACCACGATACTTGCATAGCCAGCAGCATTAACAAAGAAACGGAAGAGCCAGAAGTCCCCCCATGAGTCCTGCAGGGCAGGGGCGATCTCTTCACCAGTAGCCATTGTAGGGAGGGAAGCCAGCACGAGGGGAAGGCAAAATCTGCAGAGAGAGGAAGAGGCAGGTGGTGGGCTGTTGGTACATGGGCAGCTGCACTCCACATGCCTGTAATACCCACCACCCAGCCCGCTCCTCACCACCTGTAATGCTGCCAACCAGACCCCACCGCAGCGACAACCGTGATGCTGGCAGGACACAGAGTAGGAAAACTCCTCTGGAGCTGAAAAGCACAGGCCAGACATCTATGTTTGCTTCTGTTAAAGGTGGGTGCTCTGGAACATGTGGACTTAGAACCTTGGATTCCCAGGATAACAGAGAACACTGCAGTAACCATCTGGTTTTGACTACACTCTTACTCCAAATGCAAGGAGCACCTCACACCTCACCTTTGTGAGTTAAACTTTAGCACAGCTTTTGGGTGGAAAAGGAAAAGGTCACTGAATGGAAAAATTTACTCCTACCTAGAAGCTCATGTTTCAAGCCTGTGGCCATGAGCAGCCTTCCTCTGGAAGCAAACAGTTCAGAGCTTTCCCCTCCAGCTACACCAGGTGAGTGGAAGAGGGCGGGGATTTGGGCTGCCAGCCTCCCCCACCTCCCCATGCAGCCCTGGAAGTGTGCCAAGGCATTCCCCACAGCTCAGAGGAAATTACCAGGGTTCACCTGCTTGGCAAAACACAGCCAGAAAGCAGGGCTGGAAAGGAACTTTCCTAGCAGCTATGTGGTTGGAATTTTACCAGGACTATCCAATGAGGTACAGCTGATATTCTTCAGCTATAGCTGTAGGAAGTGATCTAGCCAGCTTTAAAACAGCCCTAATAGTCCTTGAAGGAGTTCTTCCCTTCACTGTCCTCTGCCTCACAGAGGCAAACCTGCAATATTCGGGGGCACCAGGTACTCAACAGAATGAGCAACCAGGCAAGAATTTCCTACACCCAAGGCCACCTGCATCCTTCCCTCACACAGCAAGCTGCAGCTTCCTGCATCAGGGCAGAACGTTTCCCTGGTCCATGCTACATCCTTGCCCCAGTTTCCACAGTGGAGAAAGCCTCCCAGTTGCCTTGGGAGCCAGGTGAGGGTGTTGTGGGCTGGCTACATAAACACACACCAGAAAAGCTCCAGCAACTGAAAGGGATAGAGATGTTAATTCCTCCTCCCCTAGAAACAAGCGAGTCAGAGGAATTTAGGCCCTGTTTAGGAGTGTACCTGGCCCCAATATTGTATAGCTGTGACCTCTAGTAGCCCTCACATGAAACTCAGAGATTTACAAACTTAAGAGCTTTAAAGGCAAGAAAGTCCCCTGCCATTTCATGAGCAAGCACTCCCACCAACCTCTTGTCCCCTTGGAAAAGACCTCAGGGACTTTCCTCATCCTCAGCTGCTGTGGCCAGGCCCTTGGAGTTCAATAACCTGACCAAAGCTGAGGCTGTGTTTCACCCAGAAATCTCCCTTCTGTGACTTAAAGGACACAGAAATTCCCAGCCCAGGGTGAAGTGCAAATGGCTAGGGGTGGGTTTCTTTGCCTGCTTGCTATTCCCCTCTCTCTCTCCCCACCCCCCGAAAAGACACTTTGACACCTCCACTCCATCTCTCCTGTTGCAGGGGCATCATCACAGCCTGTACAGGTGCTGTGGGATGCAAAAACAGGGCTCATTGCTGGCACCTGCGGCTGAAGCTGCCCATGTGCTCCTGGGTTTGCCCGTATTAAGTAACCCTGGCTGATGGCGGGGTGCAGAAACGCCGCTCACTTTTGCAGAAGTCAGATATAAATGACAGGGTCTGTTGCCACATTTGCAACTTGACAGGGACTGCAGGCTCCGTTCAGCACGATTGCGCCTGCTGTTACCCCGCCAGCTCCTGCAGTGCTGCCATGGGAGGAGAATCAGCTCCGCTCTCCCACAGCGACCGTGAAGAGGAGGCTATGGAGGGACAATGGCTCTCTATGCCTGCGCTAGCAATTCCCAGGCCCCGAGAGCTGACTCAGTGCAGCAGGCCCTGCCCTCTCTGCCGAGGCTGGGAAGGAACAGGGACGCCAGTGTTACAGGTAGAAAGCGGGGGGGCTGAGCAGGCGACGTGCTGAGGCATGAAAGGAGCCTTAGTCTGGGGCCTGCGGAACAGCCCAGGAGCCGAGACAACAGAGCCGGCCACTGCTCCCCTGGGCACTGCAAGGGCAGCTCTCAAACGCACCGTTTCAGAGCCGGGCTGGCACCCAGCCCTCTGCCTGGGATGCACAATTTGGGTCCCGGGTCTGAAAAAGATCTCTGCCTACAGCCCTGATACTCCTGAGCGCGCCTCCAGCGCCTGGAAGGGCTGAGGTCAAACGCAAGCTTGGCGCTGACAAGTCCATGCTAACAGCTCGGGATCTCGGGTCTGCTCCCTGTCCCTGTCCCTGTCCCTGCACGCAGCCGGGTCGCAGGGGGTGCCTGCCACTGTCCCCCCAGGGCCGACCGCCGCCTGTGCCCAGGGGCCACGAGCAGAGGCACCGGGCTGCCGCTCCCCGCCGGCCGTGGGGCACCCTCCGCCGCGGGCACGCCCCGGGCTCCCGGGCGGGGAGAGCCCTACGCCTGCCGCTCCGGGGCTTCTCTGCCCGAGGCTCCGGCGGCCCCGCGGGAGAGGCAGTGCCCGGCCGGGTGCGGGATGAGCGTGGCCCCGGCGCCGCCTCCCTGCCCGGCGGCCACGTTCGCAGCGAGCGGGCCGGCAGCGCGGCGGTGGCCCTCGCCCGCCCCCGCCGAGCGAGACAGCTGGCGGCCCGGCCGCGGCCCGGCCCGGTCTCGGCCGGCTCCCCTCGGCTCCGCTCCCGGCGGCGGCAGCGGCGGCGGAACCCCCGCCCGGCGGGCGCGCTCGGCGCCCCACAGCGCCCCTGCCGCTCCGGAGGGACCGCGGCGGGCGGGGCGGGATGGGACCGCGATCACAGGATCACAGCATCAATCAGGTTGGGAGAGACCTGAGATCATCGAGCCCAGCAGCCTATGACCGAGCACCACCATCTCAACTAGATCATGGCACTGAGTGCCACGTCCAGTCTTTCCTTAAACACCACCTTCCTGGCCTGTCTATTCCAATGTCTAATCACCCTTTCTGCAGAGAAATTCCTCCTACCATCCAACCTAAATCTCCTCTGGCACAGCTTGAGGCTATGTCCTCTTGTCCTGTCGCTGGTTGCCTGGGAGAAGAGGCCGATCCCCACCTGGCTACAACCTCCTTTCAGGGAGTTGTAGAGAGTGATAAGGTCTCCCCTGAGCCTCCTTTTCTCCAGGCTAAACACCCCCAGCTCCCTCAGCCATTCCTCATAGGACTTATGCTCCAAACCCTTCACCAGCTCCGTCACCCTTCTCCAGACATGCTCCAGCACCCTGCTGCAGTGAGGGACACAGAACTGGACACAGGACTCATGGTGCAGCCTCACAAGTGCAGAGACTTCCCTAGTCCTGATGGCCATACTATTCTTGATTCAAGCTAGAAGCCCTCAAAGCTGACCCCTGACATCCCCTCATCCCTGCCCCCTGTCTCGGGGCAGCCCCCTCTCCGAGCTGCTAGCCCTGCACTGGGCACAGCCACAGCTGGTCCCTGGGGCAGGTGCTGCCCGGGGGCTGCAGGGCAGGATGGCACCTACTCCAGCCCCAGTCCCAAATGCCCTATCCCAGCCCCAGGCATGACTGCAGGGCCAGCTGGAACTATCATGTAGCCCCACCCAGTAACATTTTACAAGACAACTTTTTAAAACAAATAGTTTTATTTTAAAATAACAAAACAAACAAAAAAGTGCAGATCACTTGTTTCTGCCTTTTCCCTTTGCTCCCAGCTACAGCCCTGGCCGAACCATCCCACACTGCCCTGCACCATCTGTCATTTCTTCTTTGGGCAGCCTGGAAATGCCTCATATGTCCCCTGTGAAGGTGTCCTTGAAATAGCCCCATGGGTTTGCAGCAGGGCTGAGGCCCTCCCAGAAGGTGAGAGGCAAAGAGTCAAAAGAAATGGAGCAATCGAGCCCAAGACTGCTGAGCAAACCAGGCAAGGTCCAGAGAGGCCTGGGGGGTCCTTATGCTGCTTTCCTGGCAGCATTCCCTTACAAGGGAGGAAGAAGACAAAAGCTCACTCCAGAGCATCCTGGTCGATTGCACCATCCAGTATTTGTCCCGAACAATAGCAGCTGCTCCCAGGCAACAAGTGGGGAATTTCCCTGGCTGAGATGGGGTAAGGCAGCTCTGTGCCTCCATTCCCACAGCACCTTTGGCTGATTTCCTAATGCATCACATGTGCTCCTCTGGCTGGAGAAGTGGCAGGGAAGGGTGGTGAGCTGAACAACATAAGGGATGGGAAGATAATGCTGCCATCTCCTCCCCTTTCAGCCTGGGAGAATCTAAAACCCAGGGAAGACCCATGCCCTAAGTTTTTTAACCCCCTTCCAATCCAGGAGATGGGGCAGGATCTTTCTGTCCTCTGTGAAAGAGGAAACCACAGCACAGTAAAGCAGCAAGGTGTCAGGCACAATGGCAGAAGCAGGGATCCACAACCACGTCTTTGGCATCTCCTATGCTCTTTCTTCAGCCCTGCAGCCAGATGCTCGGCAAGACAGCGTGGGAATAGAGCACCATGCTGGGATCCCCCAGCCTCGGCCCTGAGCAGTAGAAAGGCTCTGCAGGTGGGGAAGGCCCCGTGCTCCCACTCACCTTCTGCGGTGTGAAGGACCCGAGGGAGCAGGCAGACCGGGGAAAACCCTGTAGCCCTCACGTCCCCAAGCCCCTGCGGTGACACGCAGCCTCCTGATGCTGTGGGGTGGGTTAGATCACATGAGACCTCCGGTGCCCACAGCAACAACAAACCTTTATTAGAGTGAGTGTTGACTCTCCTCACCCCACACTTATTCTGATGGGGTGCCAGAGGATGCTCTGTCCGGCCTACAGTGTGAAAATGAGTCCTCTCCTGCTCCTTCCCTGTGTATGCTGGAGATCCCCACAAGTCAGACTCATGGCAGGGAGGGGAAATTCAGTCCTGCTGCAGTGCACAGATACTAAAAGAAAAGCCTCCCCTGTGTAGTGCTCATAATGCCGCCTTCTTCCATCTGGGAAGGCAGCCTGAGGCAAACAAAACTTCTCCAAAGAGGGGAGGGGCAGTGGGATAAGTCTCCCAAAGTGTCTCTGCTCCCACTGAACTGCAGGCAGGCAAGATCCTAGTGGGCAGCAGCACAGAGCAAGGAGGCAGCCCGATGGGCCAAAGGAGTCCGTCTGCTCATTCAGAGCACACAACAGGCTTCCCTGAGATCTTCAGGTCATCGAAGGGCAGCAAGGCAAGGAGCTGCAAAGACCAAGGGTATGGACATGTAAGCATCCAGAGTCGTGTCTCCACCGAGCTAGGGTAGGGGCCCAAACCTTCCCCCCACCCAGTCCTGCAGCCTCCCACCTCCCCAGGTAAATGCCAAGAAACCCTGTCTGGGCTTTTCCTAGGGCTTGAGGCAAAAGGCACTTATCCCACACACCACAGAGCCAATACCTACAACCTATAGGGAAGGATAGGAACAACTAGAAACTCCTCCTAGGAGGTCCCCTCCAATCATCCAACTCATGCACTCCCTGACATGCTTGCAGAGCCACAGGCCTCCCCCCACAGAGACTCACATCGTCGTTGCCATCAGCCAGGTCCTGAGCTGTCTCGTTCTCCATGTTCCTCAGCAGGGTGTCAGCCCCAGAGTGTGAAAGGATGGCAGCGATGGCAGCATCCTTGCGGCCCACGGCCAGGTGGAGCGGAGTGCACCCGTTGTACATCTGGGCATCCACGTAGGCCCCATTGCGCAGCAGGAACTGGACAGCCCTGCGGTTGTGGCACTCCACAGCCAGGTGCAATGGGGTCTTCCCGCTCGTGCCCTCCTGCAACCCGCAGGTCACAAGGGTGTTGGTGTGGGGTCCCCTCAGCTGGGCCCTGCAGCACCCACCCACACCCCTTTGACTGGGTGCAGGGGGCAGTCCCCACCTGATTGCTGTCACAGCACCCAACAACCTCCCAAGGACCTTTACTCTCTGCTCCCTCAAAATTCAGTGCCCCCAAGCCTCACAGCAGTGCCTGCCCCAGGGCTGAAGGGAGCGCCCAAGGCAGAGACCCACCATCCCAGCCTCTACAAAACATCACACCATGCCCAGTCTTACTCGAACATCAATGTTGGCGCCACTCTCCAGCAGCAGAGACATCATTGGGATGTTCCCTTTCAAGGTACTGATGTGCAGACAGGCCAAGCCTGTGATGGGGAGGCAGAAGAGAGAGCCACAGTCAGCCCAGACCACCCTGGGGCACACCAATCCCAGCCCCATTCCCATTCTGCTGTGCTCCTGGATCCCTGAATACACATCTCATGATCTCTGCCCTAATCTGGCCACCAGCTCTGCCACTGGGCTGCCCCCAGGTCTCACCTTGCCAGTTCTGGAGCTGCAGGTCCTGGTGGTGCCCATGGGGCTGAGTCGTGCCGCCCGCTGTGGCTGTGCCCTCCAGCAGCTGCTGGGCGCACTGCAGGTGCTGCTGCTCACAGGCCAAGTGCAGCGGGGTGTTGCCATTGCGGTCCTGCAGCCCAGGGTTCACTCCCTTGTGGATCAGTGCCTGGATCACGCTGGGCTGCTCCAGGTATACAGCGAGGTGGAGCGGGGTCTGGAGAGAAATTAGGAAAGGGGAGGATGTCCCACAGGACACCAAGTGTGATGAGCCCATCAGTGTCCAGGAGCTAGCCTGGCAGCATGGGCTGACCGCCACGCAGGAGACCCCCATCCCTGTCCTGAGGTTACATGTGGCTGACACTGGTGGGGTCACACGGCTTGCTGTTCCCCTGCACCTCAGCTCAGGGATCACCCATGGAGACAGATCTCATTCTGCCAAGTTATCTACCCTGCCACACTCAAGCCATGCCTCTTCCATGGCTGTCTGCAGTGTCCTGGGGCCTTGCAAAGGAACCCTTCACCCCACAGTGCTGGGAGCTGTCACACTTTTCTCTCAGGGCATCTCCACCTCCCTTCTCCCCTCCCTGTAAAGAGGCTGCTCATGGGACCTTCACCACGCTCTGGGGGAAGCAGGTGTGGGGTCCTGGGGAAAGGGCAGATGGATTGGGCATCTATCCAGGGAACAGCTGCAGCATTTCTCTTCCTCCCATCTTCTGCCTATCACAACAGCATACCTGGAAAAGATCGTTTTGGATCTCCAGCACCTCCCTGGGTAGCTGAGCGATGCAGCAGAGTGCTACAGCTGGGACACAGTGGATAATGGCCAGATGAACCAACCTGCAGAGGGGATAACGGTGACAGGAGAGAAAAAAAAGAAAAATAAGTCCTGAGTGCCATGCTCAGGAGCAGAGATCTTTCCCTGCTGCATGAAGGAATAATCTCCCTGCCTCCTCCAGTCTCCCTCCCTCCAGCTTGGAGCTCCTCCATCCTGCCCTTTCCCTGGGGAAGCTCAGCAGAAGGCCAAGGCAGGAACATGGTCTGAGGCTCCACAGGGCAGTCCTTTACTCTGATGCCCATGGGGAACAGACCCTCCTGTCCCTGCTAAGCAACACAGGGTCCTCCCTTGGACCTCACAGCATGTGTAGGGTTTCAATCTGCCACTGCCCAAAGCCAGGCCTCCAACTGGTGTAGGTCCAAAGAGCCTGGGATGTGTTTTCCAGAGTCCAAGAGCTGAGTTTGGTGGCTGTGGAGGGAGGTCTGGGCTCTGGCAGCTGCCTGGGGAATTCCACTTCCCTGCTGCCAGCTGCACACTGTACTTCTGCTTTCCCCTCCACAAAGGCAGAGACAAAGCTGGGCAGGAGCCCGGGGCTGGTCCAAGATCACCTGCACAGCACAGTCCCGATGCCAGCCGATCTGCCGGTCCTCTCCGATTTCCTCTTCTCTCCCCCACATCCTTCCCTTTTAGCACTGTCACAGCAGGGCTGGCACGCAGCCCGCCAACACAGAGGGACACCAGAGATGCAGCTGTCAGAGCCTGGTGGCCCTCAGGGAGCTCTGGTCCTCAGGACTGTGGCCCCACAGCCATGGGGTGGCCAGGCACCCCAGAGTCCCCCAGCCCAAGGACAGGTTTTATTTCCAGATGGCCCCTTCACAGTCAGAAGAGAAGTGAGAGCACAACAGAGGCAGAGCCGAGAGGGAATTTCCAGTCCCCCCTGCCAACCTCCTGTCTCCCAGGCCCCCTGCACTGAAGGGCCATCCTCCCACCACAGGGCAGCCCCCTCAGGCCAAACCTGGCCACCGTGGTCAGCAGCGAGGAGCAGGCAGCAGCTCCCACTCTGCACAGCATGACAGGCATGAGCTGAGCCTCCTGCCCCCTCCTCACCACTGCACTGGGGGCCCTGGGTGGCCCGTGTCTCTGGAAGGAATCAGTGCCAAACTGAAGGCTGGGCTCTGCCACCCTTGCTGCTTTGATGGAGACTGACAGAGCCAAGGGATGGAGGCTGAGAACTGTGCCAGCCCTGGCAAGACACCCCACTCTGCAGACAGCCCAGCTTTGGGATGTCACCGGCAATGTGGGGGATAGAGAGCAACCCTCCACAGGCAGGAGGGCAACACCTGGCCCTAAAGCATTGCAGACAAGAAGTGGGGCTGGGGCTGCCTTTTTGCCAGTTGCACCAGGGACATGAGTGTGCTGAGAAGCTCAGAGGCCAGTCCCCAAAAATGTCCTTTATTGACCTCCTCCCAGGTGCTGCTTGAAGATCAAGCCAGCATCTGGAACCCCAGGCATCTTCAGTTGAAACCTGATTTTGAAGGCAAAACAAGGCCAGTTCCTCTCCACCCTGCTGCCAGGGGATAGGCTGTGCCCACCAGGAGAGGCTTTGTCCCCGGGGAAGCCCCAGGTCATGCTGCAGCGGGGAATTCCCCACTGGAAGGGGAGGCCACCCACATTTGCTTGCCTCTGCACAGCCACAGGGTGCCCCCTCACTGCCAGCACTCCCAGGGCAGGGGAGGGGGCTGCAAGCAGCGGCCATGCAGCTCCATGGGCAGGGTCTGGTCCACCCTCAGTGGACCATGGGGCAGAGGCACAGCCGAGGGGCCCGGCCCAGGAACAAGGCAACCAGCTGTAAAAATACCCCTCCCCTGATCAGGCTTTTGCTGACCCTAGTCTGGGTATGATCCGAGCAGGGAGATTCCCTGCTGAGTTTTGCATCAGGCCCCAGTCCCTGTGGCAGCACCTCTGCTGAGGTGTCCTTTGCACACTTGCAGGGACAGCCCCTGTTTCTCCAAACCTGCTCCCAGGCACCACGTGCGGGAAGAGGTGGCAGAATCTGCCTTTTTCAGGTACAGCAGAGTTAAGACTGCTCAAATAGGGGACTTTCCACAGGAATTCAGCTTGAACTTTAAACCACTGGTGCTTTCGCTTTCCAGAGCCACGCTGGGCTCCCAGGGGAGAGAGCAGGGCTCAGGGTTGTGTCCCACGGCAGACAGCCCTCGTGCCCCAGGAATCCCCCGGGCCCCTCTGTCACTACCCACACCACACTGCACTGTCATGTGGGGACGAGTGGGGCAGTCACCCTGGGGAGGTGGAAACCCCCGAGCAGCCCTCTGCCACTGCCAGCACCTCACTTTTCCTGGCTTGGCTGTCTTTGCAGCTCAACAAGGCAGTGGAGCTGCTCGGGGCTGGGCTGACACTGAGCTAGTTTGGGCATCCATGCTGCAGAGGCAATGGGGGTGACTATCCCCTTGGCCAGAGTTCAGGCCTTCACCTTGCAGCTGGGATGTGCCTGCTTTGAAGCATTGCTTTCCCCCCTCCCCCTTCCTTCTCCACTCGGTGCAACCTCCTCCTGGGCTTTCATTTCTGCATTCGTTCCCGCCTTTCCTCATTGCCAGCCCTCAACTTCCTGAAATGGCTGCAGAAACCTGAGCTACTTGGGGGGATCATGACAAGGCCAGTGGGCTGGGAGGAGCCCACCACGAGCACATGTGCATTGAGGCATTCTGTGCCACGGGCAGTGCTGCCAGCCGGGAACTGGGATTGTCTCCTAACCCAGGAAACCTCTTACACCCAGGAGACCTGAGGCGCAGGCGTTGTGCCAGTCTCCACTTTTTTCCACTGAGGCTACGAGCACACCTCTCTCTGTGCCACGGCAGCCACGCGGCCCAGCTGCTGATGGGCTGCTGCGTGCTGGCACATCATGTGCCAGAGTCAAGGCATGGCGACGCAGAGACACCCATCTGGAGATGCCAGACACCGCTCCTCACCCAGCCACCACAGTGTGCCCTTGCCAGAATGAGCCCCCCGCCCTGCCACCAGATCCTTGCCCATCCCGGGCTGCCTGCACATCTCTCCTCTGCTTTCCTCTACTTGCCTGCTCCCTCCCTCCCCACACTCCGGCCTACAGTGCTCCTGCCTGCAGCCACAGGGGTGGGTATCCAGCAGGAACTGTCAGAAAGGGCAGCGGGGAGTTTTGGAGAGGGCAAGGGATGGAGGAGCTGTGGGCAGGGGAAACACAGCAGGAGTACAGACTGCTGGGTTCATTCTCAGCTTTTCCACTTGCTCACCAGCTCTGTCCTGGCATAAGGGGACTCAACACTCTGAATCACAAAGGCACAGGACATCCCTGGCACAAAGTGATCCACCCATCATCAGAGAGATAACAACCCTGGAGCAGAGAGGTCAGGGCTATCCCTGGGGATGTCCCTGTGAGTGAACATGCCATGCCCAAAGTGGTCCTAGCTTAAGCACAGGAGAGCATCCATTTGCACAGTGACACCCAGCTCTGACACACAAGCAGAACTGATGAAGTCCCACCAGTTCTCTGGCTATCCTTTTCCATCTGTCTAGAAAAGGAGCTGACCATGCAGATCCCCCCATCTGTAGAGCAAGACACCTTGTCCTCAAGGCAGCCTCTCCCTTCACCATCTCACTCCAGAAGCACCTAAATCAGGGGATCCAGCATTCAATTGAATTTGCTTTGACAAGTTTTCCTCCCTCTCTAGACAAGGTCCCTGTCTGCAGCAGGAACAGCTCATTCCCAGCTCCTTGTTTTTGGCTGAGTGGAGCAGTAGGAAATCATGCAAACAATTCACACAAGAGAAACTTGTTCAGGGGAGGAAATGGCCCCAGCAGCAATAGAAAGGAGAGCAAGGGAGGAGGAAAACAGCAGGGGAATTCCACGCTTACCCCGCTCTCCTGTTCCAGCCCTGTAACCTGCGCTGCTAACCGCTTCCTCAGCCATCAGCATGAACCTCTGCCAGCAGGCTCAGCAAGCACAGCTCAATCCTGCCCTGCAGCCCTGAACCAACCCAGCCTGGCTCCCTTCCTTCCTCCCCACACACCAGTGCAATGCTGCCCTGCTCCATAAAGCTGTTCCAGCTGCCCTCTGGCAGCTCCAAGGGAGCAGTGGATCCCAGCTGCCTCATCCCATGTTCTGTGTTCCTGTCCTGCAAGTTTCTTTGCCCCTTCCCTGGGAAGGGCACAGCTTGAATTTTAATGGGGGGGGGGGGTTGGGATGGGACTGGAGGGAGGTTGCAGCTAGAGGGATGCAAAGTCCTTTCAGCCATGCTGGGTTCAGCATTCCTGATCTCCAGTCTGGGCAGCAGCTGCTTCCCAGCCTGCTGCTCCTGGGGGACAAGTGAGGGGTGGGAACGGACAGGTGAGCAGAGGAGGCAGTCCCACCCTTCCTGGGGTGCTCTGCAGAGGGTCTGCTCTGCGTGCTTGAGGATGAGGGGTGCTGGAGGCTGACTGGCAGGAAAGGCACTGCAGGAGGGCTGTGGGTGCCTCATTTTTCAGTGAGGTGGGGACAAGAAGGTACCCTGACCCTGGCCTCAGAGACTCTAGACTCTGCACCCACACATTTGAGAATTTTGCTCCATTTCTGAGCAGATGGTGGGTCTGGGACTGCAGAAGCACTAAACATCAGATGCATGTGGGCTGTTCCCTGCAAAACAAGGGGCCTGTCCCATACTACCATCTATGCACAGATAGGCCAAGCCAGAAAACTGGTCAGCCCACCCTAGCAGAGGCCAGTCACCGCCAGAGAAGCATGATGAACAATTCCAATAAAAGCAGCAAACATCCCAAAAAGTCCATTGACTATGGCAAATCCATTTCAACAGAACAAACTCACACCTCACTCCTTGGGAGGCAAATACATTCTACAGTTTCTGTACACAAAGAGATATCTTGAGGTCAGAAGAGCCTCTTACAAGAGGAAAGTGCCTGGACTTTGCCAGAGCCTGTATAACACACCCTAGCAATCATTTACAACCCCACAGGTATCCTCACATCTCAGGATTTTCTTTTAATGAGGCTCGAGCCGTGGGTCTAAGATACCTCAGGGGCCCCCTTCAGCCCCAGTCAGAGGGGCTTCCCAGCTCTGTGACATAGAGAGCATCCCACGCAGCTCATTGAGAGGCACGCAGTAACCACTCTCACAGCTCAGATCCCACAACCTCTTCCTACACAGTCATGTCTGACTCCTCATTTATTCACATTATACTAAAAAAACCCAAACCCAAGCCAATAAAAAATGAAAAGTTCTGTGTTAAATTAGCTGAGCTCAACCCTTTTCCAGCAGCAGTCGAGCCTGTCTGCAGAGTACAAGGACCTGAAGCCCTCCCCACCTTGGCTGATCTGTTACAGCCAAGCTTCTGCATCCCAGGACATGGAAATTTCCAGCCATTTTTTCCCTTCCTCTGTGCTGAAGTTCCCTGTGTTTCTCCCTGGCTCCGAGGCAACCCTAGGCAGGCGGAAAGTTTGAAGAAACTTCCTCCAGGCCAGGCTGAAGTCATCCAAACAGGGAAAAAAACCTCCTGCATGCACAATCTCAGAAGGCTGCCAGGACTTACCCACTTTACGCCAAGGCTGTATGTGCGTGACCCCTGCAGCAGCCAGCAACTTCTGGGGCATCCCAAAGCAACTTGTGCAGAGCTGCCTGGCCTTGCTTGGAGGGACACCAAGCTCTCCCCTGTTTACCAAATTCCTGAGCATGCACAGAGGAAGAGCTGAGAGTTCAGGGACAGGGAGCTGGACACAGGAAAATCTCTTCTCCCTCCTGGCAGAGCCATGTTAGGACTCACTTTCTCTAATGCCCCACTACTGGCAGCATGCTGGGGAATAACATGGGATGGACTTGAATCCTGGCAATCAAGCAAGGAGGTTTCTGAAGACCCTCTGGTAAAACCAAGAGCATCCCCACTTCCCATTAACTATGGGCATCCCACTGCTGGGCAGCTGGTAACAGCCCAGCCCAGCAAAGCAGGGGGACTCCCAGCCTGACCAGCAACAAGGTGTGCTCTCTGCATCAGACTTCTTTAATCCTTCTCCTGAAACTGAGTCTCTCCAGTCCTCTGCTTCTTTTTCCTTCTTTCCCTTTCTTTTATCTTCGCTGTCACACTCTGAGCACTCCCCCGGGTGCACAGGGGTTCAGCCACACCCCTGTACAGAAGGGACAGCAGTGAGAAAGCAGCCACACTGGAGCAGACAGCCTGAATGGGGACAACCTCTATTCCCCTGCTCAGGGAAGATCTCCAGCCCAGGACTACATGACTTGGGAGGGTTATGACTGGCACATGCCAGTGAATGGTTAGAAGTGGCTCTTGGCCCCTCCAAGATGAGCCTTCATGCTTGGCAACAATCCATGCAGGCAAGGGAGGCCCCTTCACCACCACCATGTGGAGCAGAGCTCAGAACATCAGCCCCCATGGGGCCCTGATGTTACTCGATTAACTGTCCCCAAGCCCTTGTTAAAGACTTTCAGCCCACGAGTCACTGGCACGTGATTTCTTATCAGCAGACGGGGCACTACTTGTCTCTGGTGGAAGGAGGAAGTCAGGCTTCCTCTGCTCCCCTCCCTCCCTGAAACATACACCCAACCAAAACCACACAGTCCCATTTTCCATCTGAAGGAGGCCTAGGTCTCCCCCCTGTGATTAAGCTGGGGTCCCCCGACCTTCACTCCTGCAGAGGTGCTGCACTGCTTTGCATACGGAGCCCCATGCAGAAGACAGTCACTCTTCTGCTGAGGCGCAGTCCCCAGCCTTTCCATCACCACAGCATCAGGTACCAATGGTAGAAAGTGGCGTGTGGCCCAAGGACCAGCACGGGCAGAAAGGAAAACATGTTAAGTGTAAGACAGACTATATAGTCCTAGAGAGAGGAAACTCTGCTTAACTTCACACTGATGAATCAACTCTGCCTCTCCAGAGTTGGCAGAGGCTGACATCAGCCCAAGGAAACAGGGAGGTTTTCTCTTGTGCTGGAACAAAACAGGTGATCCCTTCACACCCCATTTCACCTTGAAGGAGCTGGTCCCACACCCGTCCTTTTCCGAGGATGCTGGAATTGTGCATCTGCCAGGTGAGGCTGGGAAGGATGGGGCTTCCTCAGTGAATCCTAACGAAGGTTGAGGTGGTCTGGAGGCTGGGGCACAACACTAAATCTGCCTGCAGTCTGCTCAGAGGTAGCCAGGCCTACAGCTGGAAAGCCCCTCTCTTCACTTCCATGCAGAGCAGTCCCATCAGGACCCAAGTCAGCAGAACAGGAGATTGTTTACATGCAAGAGACAGATATTTGGAGTTTTGGGTCACAAGGAAAAGATGGATGCTTGGAGGAGACCATTTGAGCTTGTGTGCACAGGGTTTGTTCTCTACCTGCCCACACAATCAACAGGATAGAGATCACTGCCCGAAGTGCACCCACCATCTTCCGCTTGCCACCCTACTCCTCATGCTTGACGTCTCCTGCCCTCACAGCTGAGCCACTCTCTCTTGGAGATTAATGTGCCAGTGCCTGATTACTGCAGCTCTGAGGCACAGGGGCTGCCAGTGGCACTAGGGAGCCATGGAGAGGGTGACATTTGGGCAAATAATTCTTGGAAGACAGTGCCCACGCATTTCACCAGCCATCACACCCCCATCTTCCCTGTTAGCCAATTTCCTTCCTGCTGAAGTGAGACTCCTTCTAACTTTGAGTGCAGGGAGAGACAGTTTTAGCCTCATTGCTTCATCCCGTCTGCTTTGATGCTCCTCTCCTGCAGAGGCAGGCAGGGAGGTATCCAAGGAGGATCCTGCTGGCACTCCAACCGCCCAAGCACGTGCTCCTCACCTCTGCCTCCACCTCCTGTTCTTACCCCACAACTGCCAGGCTGACAAACACAGGCACACCTTGAGATGGCACAGGTGGGTGAGCCTGAGGGAGCTATGGACAGTGAAGATTTTTGTCAGATGTAGAACCAAGACTTTTGTCAGCTCCCTTTGTGCAAGCCCAGTGCTCCTCTCAGCTCAGTACCAGCCAGGGCATCTGGGGAAACAGGAACTACTTGGCCAAAACCCCTGAACTTTTTGTATTTTCTAAATTACAATTACAGGAAAGTGTAGTTGCCCAAGTCTTCTGAAATATAATGATAGTATGATTTTAATTCTCTGCCTGGAGCTGTTTTGTGGCAGACATTCAAAAAGGCACACAAGGAAATGTGCTGCTGACAGAGATGAAAAGAAGAAAAGAAGATGGGTTTGTCTGGCCGGATGAAAGGGATGTAGCCTGTGGCCCTCTGATCCCTTCTCTCTGGGGACCTTCTGTCATTGGATGAGCAATTGCACCATGGACTTTAGCATTACTATCAGCCCTGAATTGTTTTCACATACGAAACGGGTGGCAGTTCAATGAGTCGCCGGGTGCTCACAGTCCCCATTTGCATTGACCTGAGTGGTGGATGTTCAGCATTTCTAAATATAAACGCCACCTACCTCTGCCACAGGGTCAGGAGGAGAGACAAGAATAGCGGAGGCACAAATCCACAGCCTCACCACTCTAACCACAAGAATAGTTTTGTTTCCCAGCAGTGGGAGTAGATCCCAGGAAAGCTGTCTCCTGCGTGGACATGACGAGCCCGGAGCTGTACAACCAGCAGACCTATCGCTCCCTCCCTCACTCTTTACAGATTTCCTGTTCTGAACTGCACTGTGAGTGAGAGAAAACAGAAGAGCAAAGGCAACCGTTTGGGGAGCTCTCTGAGAGCCTCTCCTGCCTACAGTAACCAAGGCACCACTAATTAATGTTTTCCTAGTTAATGAGATGTTTGCGTTAGGTCTCCCCAAGCAAGTCTGACAGGCAAAGGGCTTCAACCACCAAACAAGACAGCCTCAAGCACTAAAAGCATCTCCAAGCAGCTGCATCTATGGGGCTCACTAATAAAACAGTAAGCGAGGAGCCCTGGGCACACTATGACAGACAAGCCAGGGGGAAGTGTTACTTCCACAGCTCTGATTAAAAGACGCCTGGCTCTCTCCATGGGCATCTTGGCTCTAGCATTACAGCTGGGAAAACTGGTGAAGCTCCTCCATTCTGAGGAGCCGCAGAATCTGCCTGTAGATGGGACAGGACTAGAAAGCCTGTCTGGGGAGTGTGGGAGGCTGGGTTTAGTCTAACTTTGCTTGCCGTGAGACTTCCAGCCAATCCTCAGAACAGATCCCACAGTCAGCATTAATGAACTAATTAGCAGATGCACAGACTCCTTCCTAACAGGGAAGTAAACACTCAGGCTGTCTCCCAGCTCATCTTCAGCTTCAACCCAGATGTGCTCTGCCAGGCAAGGACAGAGCCTTCTTGCTGCTCCCGCTACTGAAGACATTTGCTTGCTCATGTCAGTGCCTCTTAGTTTCTCTTCCTCTTGCACCATTACTCAGTATTAAACTCCAGCCTGGGTTTGGGGCAAAGCTTTGCCCTCAGCTGTGAGAACGCTTCGCTCATGCTCTGCGTGTACACTCATGATGAAAACCTTCCATCGAGGGAATGTACAACAGGAAAAAACGCTGTGATTAGCTGAAGGTAATTACCAGAAGCCAAACCAAATAACTCTGGCATGATGCCTCTACCCTTGAGAGGGCATTACGGATGTGGGAAGCCCCCCTCATTAAGAGAAACACTTGTCTCCGTCACAGAAGCTCAGGAGGGCAGCCCCACATCGGGGTGTGCGTCACAACTGTGCCAAATGCTGCGGCTCTGCGGGCAAGTTGACAAAGTAAGGCGATTCCCACCTGAGAACAAACAGTTCTTGGGTTGCTCGGTTGAGCAGCATCTAACACAGCCACCGCAAGGCCTTGCCCTGCATAGCCAATCTCGTTTCAGGACTTGCTTACGTGCCATCTCACGCAGCCAAGCCTTCCCCGTGGTGGAGAAAACGTTGCATTCTCTGGGGAAGAGACAGTGGGGGGGGCTTGATTTGCTCCCCCCTTTCTTCTAGTTGCTAGGAGCCCCATGGCAAGCGGAAGCTGCCTTCCTATGGTGGGTCCATTCTGTGCCATGCAGCCTGGGGTGCATCTCTTCCTGCTCACTCTGCTGGACCTGGCTCAGATACCCCTCAGCCGGGTGAGGGGGGTCATCCACCCAAACCTACACCAGGATGCCAAGCATCCACGCGCACCAAGGCAAGGTGGGAGGCTCTTAGGACAGGGGCCCGGGGAGTCCTTCACAGCCCGGCTGGACGGATGCTCCTCGGGAGAGGGCTGGGGACCACGGCAAGTACAGCCTGGCTTATCTCTAGGCACCGGCTCCCCGCCGCCGGCCGGCTGCACGGGGAGCAGCCCAGGGCCGGGGGGGCCGCGCTCGCAGCTGCCCGGGGGTCACTCACGTGTCTCCGTCCTCCGAAAGGTAGGTGAGGGCCTTCAGCTGCTGCCGGCTGAGCCCCTCGGGCCGGGGCGGCGGCTCCTCGGGGCGGCCCCCCGGAGCCCCCGGCAGCGCCTCGGGCAGCGCCTCGGGCAGGGCGCCGGAGCCGTAGCTGGAATCCAGGCGCTCCTCGGCGGCGGCGGCCTCGGCGAGGGTCTCCTCGAGGGCCTCGGGAGCGGCGGGGCGGCCCTCGGGCGCGGCGGGGGTCTCCCGGCCGCCCGGCAGCGAGCGCAGCGACTCGATGCCCGAGTCGCACTGCCCGTCCTCGCCCTCCCAGCCCGCCGCTTCCTTGCGGCACTCGCCGCCCGCCGCCCGCGACATGGCTCAGCGCCCGCCGTCCGCCTGCCCCGGCCCGGGTCCCGCTCCCGGCCCCGCTGCCGGGGGGCTCATGGCCGGAAAGCCACCGAGCGGCGACCGGCGCAGAGCCTTAAGGCGCCACGGCTCCGCCTCCTCCGCCTCCTTCTCCTGCCCCTGCCCGCACTGACTCAGCCGCGCCCGGCCCGCCTGCCCGGGATTCCCCCGCCGCCGGCCCGCCCCGGCACTACCAGGGACTGCCTCTCTCCGCCCTCTTTGTCTGGGGGAGCGCAGAAGCACCGAGGCGGAGAAGAGTTGCGGTGGCCGCGGCAGCCTGGGCGAGGGCCGGCACCCCGGGTGCGCAGGGGAGGGAGGCGGCCACACTGCACTTCCCTAGGCCGGGCAGCGCACGCCGGTGTGTCCTGGGCCTGCCTCCTCCCGTGTCCTGTTGGTCTGGGTTCTTTAAATAGCAGGCAGGTTTGCCAGGGGAGGGAGGGACCTTGTCAAGCCAGGCGGTGTGTGGGTGAGGATGCTGTTGCGTGTGCAGGTGCTGACTGAAGCCACAGGCTCTGTGGGAAAAAATATGGTGGATGTCACTTGTGGCAGAGGTGCAAACAAGACGTTTGCTTTTCCCGTGTGCGCACATTAAACTGTTTCACCCACTAAGACACCTTCTCGTCTGCTCTGCCTTTACAGGAAAAGCCAGGAGGTCACTGTAGCTGGCTGTACAAGCCTCTTGGTCCAGCTGCTTCCCACCACCTTTCTCTGTTGCAAATAGAAATCCTTACAAAGCCTAGAGTGGCTGCCAGGGCCCACACAAGAGCAGCCAAGACATAGAGATCAAAGCTGAACATAGAAGGTCAGATGAAGGCCCAGCTCACTGCCTGTGAATGATTGACCAGACTGCATTTCAGTGCTCTCCTCCCAATGCCAAAACTCCAGTGGTGTTTGTTCCTCATCGACCTGCATAGATGTCATGTAATTACTTTCAGTGTCCCCAAGCAATGGGCTTTCCTCAAAAGGCAACCTAGATAGCTCTGAACACAGCTGACACCTTAAAATCAGTTTAACTTTTTGCTTGAGATGACTTCCTGTCTCCGCAGGGTGCCCATTCTTCCAGTTCATCTGAGCAGGAGGGGAACAGTCTCCTGCAAGGAAGCTTACCTGGGAAGAGCTTGGTGATGGATACTGGATGAGCTCACAGAAACCACATGCAAAGCGACGAATATATCCTTATCCCACACTGCAGCTGTCGCTTTGGGTTTGTAGGAAGAAAGGTTTTGGGGTGTGAGGGCAGCAGCAGGGAGGCAGGTAAGTCTCTTTTGGCATCAATGACTTCCAGTCACAGGTTTTCCTCCCATGCTCAGGATCTGTTTCAGTGTCTCCAGTTGTGTCTCTGGCACTGTATAGCTGCAAGATTACAATTACTAAGGGAAATGAGTTTCTCCCACATCTCTCAGCTCTGTCCAATGCAGTCTGGGGATCTGGGCCATATATCCATGTCACTCCCTCTCACACCCTGGTGGTGGCTGCATCCTAGCTACACCTGTAGTTGTTGTTCCTGATGCCCACACAGAATTTCTATTCTTTCAGCTTTCCATACCCAACTGCTACTAGGTTACCCATCAATGGCCTTCCTAAATGCCTTTGCCGTTTATCTCTAGTAACATACTAGATGCAGCTCCATCACGGAATGGTTCCTTGTACACTTTCCTATGGATAAAATGGTCAAATCAGCACAAACCTCTGTGGTGATACACAAAGATTTAATTTTTCTGTAAACGAGTTGCAGCTTACCTTTGCATCAAGCATCAGTCACACCTTGATTATATTGCGATGTGCTGTTCCAGTCGGGGAATAGGTGTGGATCCTGATTCCAGGACTAGCACATGTCCAGGTACAGTTCAGCCAAAGCACAGAACCTGGACTAGTAAGCCCTGGACCAGGTCTGCAAAGGGGCAATTCAAGATTCACCACTGGGGACTCCACAGTCCAGTCCATTGCAAGCTGTCTACACCTCTGGTTATCAAGTAGCCCCTGGAAGTGGCCTTCCTCTGCTGCTGATGTGAATTTAGCTGGAGCTTGTGATCTTGCAGCTTCCTTAAGGTGAGCCTTGAACACTTTTGAGCTGGCTAGTGCTCTCCCAGGACTGTGCTGCTGTGGCTGCTGCAGCTGAGTGGGGAGACCAGGCATTCCCCATTAACATCAGCTATGCCCCCAGGCATCCATGGCCAGCCACTCTCTGCTCTGACCTTTCAGCTACACCCACTAATACCCAGCTCAGGCACCACGTCCTGCCATCCCTCTTCTGACGGGCTGTGCTTCTATTAACCTTTCGGACAATTTTATTGGAAAGTCTGAAAGAGGAAATTGGCCACTTTGCCCCATTATTTGCCTTCTGTTACTCATTCTGCAAGGCTTGGGCTCCCTTTCATGCTGTCATCCTAACAGAAAACTTTTCTGCCTGGCTGTGCAAGTTTTGAACTTCCATTATTTTCAGAGGCTTTAAATACAGAGAGATATACACATGCATAAATATGTATATATAATGTATTGAAGGCAATGGTAGAGGGATTAAAAATAATTAAATATAATATGAGGCAAATCTTGATGTTCTGATTTGGTTTTGAGGGTTTTAAAAACGAAATTCTGATTCTGTGCTTTCCCCAGTCTCCCTTAGTATGTGTCACTTAAAATGGTTAAAACTGCAGGGAAAATCTGAAGAGGCAGGGATCTATTCCCACTAGAGGTCAGTGTCAACACACGCTGCTCAAGGCACCAGCGCGCTCCCATCACACTGCGCTGCCAGGAGCATCGGGACAGAGCTTGGATATGGGAAGGAATCCCTGGGCTACCCGGACCCCCGAGTATTGTCCCTGATAATGTCCTGTCCCCAAGCACAGCCCTCTGATTTACTAAATGAAACGAAGGCCTGGCCTGGCAGCAGCATCTTCTCTGTTCTTTGAGCTGTTAACTGGGTAAAATAAGTGAAATGCAGCTGAGAGAGATGGAGAAAGGGAGATTATACCCAGCCTGTGTCTGGTCTGAAGGAAAATAATGGTCCTTTAATTACCAGCTGTGGTCCTGTCATTTTTAAGGAACATGGGTTACCTGAAATTGTGATAAGCAGTTATTGCCGCAATAACTCACACCAGGCAATGTGACTGGTGCTACTTTCCCCCCATGCAGACTGTCCACTGCACAGCTTTGGTCCCATGTGAGCACTGAGCTGCCCCATTCCCTGAGGATGCAGCCCTTTTTCCTCATTCCCAGAATCAGAAATGCTGAGTCCATAAGAAGGATGCTAGATCCCCATTTGAGGAAGCTCCCTCTGCATTCTCCCTACCAGAGATGTTGCTGGGCACCCCAAGCAACAACCTGGACCTCTGTCTGGGACTCCAGCTCAGAGAGCTCAGCCCTGTGAGGTGGGCATTCAAGGGAAGCAGAAGCCCTGGAAGAGCAATGAAAGTTGCAGGAAAGACAACAGACTCTCTGCTCTGACTGTGGTTCCATATATCTGACAGCAAATCAGTTCTGTAATGCACCAAACTGAGTCACTTCACTTTCTGCCCCAATAGAGGAAAGGAGGAACATGACTTTTCAAGATTCAATGCCCGGAAGCAAGGCCAAGCTTTCCAACAGAGCAATGCAAAGCAGGTCCTCCTCAGGTACCCGTTTTCTGGGGTAGTCAGCCCAGAAAGCACTGGCTGCCCTCTCCTGGTAAGTCTGGCTGAAGTCACGGGGTCACTTTGAATCTCTCCAGGGATGCTGCTCCAGGCATCTGCTTGCTTTTTCAATAAGGGATTATTTCCAGCCAGAATTTTTCTCCTTGCAGTCTGTGTTGGATGCCTCTCATCCTTCCGTTGTGCACTCCTGTAATGTACAGGAGCCATCATGCCAGTGTGGTGACACAACCCAGAGCAGATCAGGTTTGTCTGTGTGTGGTAGGTGGTCGGCAAGTTGCCCAGCTAACGCCCTTCCCGAGAAGATTTCCACTGTTGCTCAGAGTGCCACAGTGAACAGGGAAGTTTCTACCTCCTTCTGTCTTTCACTGTGTGTATGTGTGTGTATGATGTGTAGGAAGTTGGACAAGAGGATTAGTTAATTCCTTGAATGGGGATCACACCTAACTCACTCCGCTCTTGGTCACAGCATTCACTTCCACAAACAGAGAGTGGTTGGTACAAAGATGCACTAAAAATCCTCGACCTTACAAAGTAAATGAACAAAACCCCTAGATATTTTAACAAAACTTCATTCTAAATTATATCCCTCTTGTGTAATTCCTGTCAGCCTGGCGGCTGCACCAGCAATGCTCTGTGCTTGCATCTGGGCAACCACATGGCTGATAGGCCTTGCTATGTATTTATGTGTGTGTGTGTCTGTGCTCAGAGATCTCCCAAAGGAGATGGCAGATGTGGTTATGAATGGGGAGGGGGTGGCAGATGGTCTTGGAGAACTGATAATAAACCCACGCTTAAATAGATGGTGAAACTGTGCCCTAGGTGAGAAATCTTGTCACCTGGGGCTCTTTTTATAGCTAGTGAAAAGACAGACTCACTTCCAGAGGGTGGCTCTGATAACCTCTGTCTGGCCACATCACTATAATGAAGAACGCTCCTCCCTCCCCATGGAATAGCTGTGGAAGACAGTGCTCCATCGCCGGGCTATCACTTATTCATGACTCTCTAAGTACAGTTCATCTGGCAAAGACTATCCAAGACAAAACAAAAACCTCAACCCACCCAAGCATCCCTCAGCTCACCTTGCCAGAGAGCGCAGGACAGATGCTGCCAGTGCTGCATCCTGGACTTCAGCATTGCCGCACTGGACCTGATGGCTGGTAGAAGGCAGGATGGGTTAACTCTCATTTTTGAGTTGATTCTGTTTGAGTTGCTTTCCGCGTCACCTCAGCCCCTCACCGCAGCCCTGCACCCCCACTAGCCCAGTCCCTGTCTCCTAGCAGTGCTCTGAGTGGCTAGGTATTACTCACGCAAGCTCAGCTCTGCTCTCAGGAGAGTTAAACCTCCCGGCTGCCAGGCTGAATTAGAGTTTGTGTCTCTCCACACTTGCATCAGAGTGAGTTGGGAACAGGCCTGGTGGAGCCACATTACTGAAAGCAAGTGAGGAGCCCAGGCAGGGCTTGGGAGAGAGGGATGAGCAGGGTGGCAGGGAGGGGAGGTGGGGATGAGTGAGCTGTTTGAAATATTCAGGTGCTGAGCAGGAGCAGGTGGCTATCCCATTGGACAGAGCAGCTCTGACACCCTGAAAAAGTGATGACCAAGTCTGTGTTGCCCAGGTGATGGGGCACACAGAAAGTAGGATTGCAGCCATTCCCCAGGAGCTTGGCCAGACTGACAGACCTGGCCTATACAATGACACCTAAGCATGCAGTGGGTTTTAGCCCCTTCCCTAGAACAGCGACTTCCCTGCCTTCCAGGTCCGTGGGGAGAGCTTGGTGGGGCAGGATGCTTCTCCAGATCAGGGGACGTCAGCTCCAACCCTTCAGTGTAGGGAAGGCAAACAGCAACAGAAACCTATTTTCTGCTCTTAGGGAGGTGACTCCCAGGACCATAACTAGAGATAGACTAAATTCTCTGAGCCATTACTTTCTCTGGTTTATTCCTTTCTGGGGGTGATGGGCCAAAAGTTTAAGTGAGAACAAAACATTTGCCAAGGGAGGATTTGGCTCAGTTTCCAGGCACTTGGGGCAGTTGCCACTGCTCTGGAGTTATATCGGACAAATGTCCTGAGGACTGTCCAACAGCATCTGGGCAGTGCTGAATCCGCTTTTCATTTCTAGGGGGGATGTGAGGGAGGGCCCTGGGTATCCTGCTGGGCTACTGCAGAGAGGAAAGTGATTTAACCTGACCCAGAAACCTCTGTGGAGCCTCACAAATAGCTGTGATGATGACAAAATAGATTCTCATGGGGCTGGATGGAAAACAAACAAACTGTACGCAGGCAGCCTGTTGGAAAAGAAAGGATCAGAGAGGGGATCAAAGACTTTTCAATGACAGCAATTCTATTCTGTGAAATGTGCCCCAGAGCAGCAGCTACAAACCCACCTACTTTGTGAGGCTTAAGATTTTGAGTGTTTGGGGACTGCAGTCGTGATGTGTACCCCTGTTAGTGACGCTAAACAGAAACGAGCTCCCAGTCACAAATTAATGACCTCCGGGAGTTTCCTTCCCACATTAAAAAAGGCACACCTGGATCTCCTCCCAGCAGACATGAAGTCTGAGTGTAGCAGACGAAAACATAGCTAATGGCACATATTTCCTTGAAGACAAATCTTGCAGAGGTAGATGGCACCCAGACAGTCAACACCACTGACCAGCAGTGGCAAAGGGATGCTGTTTAACTGGAGCAAGAGGCGCGTTCCTTCACCCACACTCCCCTTGTTGCATTAATAAGGAGTAATTTAATTGGAGTGACACATTCTGGAAGGCTCAGGCAGCCAGCACAAAGTATCCTTGAAATTTCTAGATTGAATAGGCATTAATTTCTGAGCATAGAAAATCCTGCATCCTAACACGAGGGGATTCTCTGCCACACATCTTCTTAAGAGACAAAAAGCAGCACACCGCTAGGAATCATTGATTGCTTTGGAACAAAAGACTGAGTTTTGATCACACTTGGTCTATTGGAAAAAATAAAGCTAAACACAATGATATGTGTATCTATATGATGCTGCAAAATCCATTTTTATATTTAGGCTACAAATACCAGCACAAGGATAAGTTATCTATGGCCATCTGGTTTAAAATGCAGCCTCCGTCAAAATTTTTCTAGAAATTAAACGCAAATTTGCTGCATGGGTAAGAACTAATAACATATTTAAGCAGGAACTAAGAGGCTATTTTCTGTAACTACCAGAGGAGTGAGACCTTTTGCGGTTTGATGCATTATGGAAAGTGAACGAATCTGCTAATATGATGTCATGCTTTATGCCTGCTTGGAACAGATATGAATGTCTCTGCAGGGTGGCAGATACAGGGTTTCTGGAGAACAAACCTATTGATATCCTGGTAAGGGCACCACCTCTACTTCAGTTGCTGTGTCTTCTTAAAAGCCTCCCTGCTCCTTTCAACCATTTTGTCACATCAGACAGGCCTCCATCCCAGAAATGTCCCGCCCTCCAATATGATTTTCCAGTAGAGCATCCTGAAACCTACAGGAATAACTGGAGGGAAATCTCACATATTTTTTTCTCTTGCCTCCAAGAGAAGGAAGGTTGAGTGGATCGGGCAGTGTGTTGTAATTACAGCTGCTGGGTTCTCCCTCTGATGATGACAAAAAACACAATCTTGGATGCTGGCCATCTTGCTTTAGTTTCTGAAAGGCCTAAGCATCATGTAGTCTTATTTTTCCCATTCCTGGGAGTCCTGTGCCCTTTGTAACACATTAGCAGCCATGCCTTTGGGTTCTGGCCCAAGGGTCGAAATCTGCCACATGCCTGTTTTCCCCAGAAAGTGGCTGAGAACTTAGACAACTTCAGTTCAGACAAAAGCAGGGCACACGACCTCTTTTGTGCCACCTCATCTCAAAAATAGCACAGCTGGTGATGTGCTTGACAGTGTTGTCTCCAAGACATGCTGCCAGGACCAGTAACAAAGATGCCTGATACAAAAAGCTCTACCTCTGGCTCACCAGTAGCCACTGACTCCACCAGTGGAGGATAAATTGCATTGCGGGTAGCTCCATAGGGATGGCTGCAGCCTGCTTCCCAAGGGTTAGTCCTAGTGGGTAAAAAGCCCAAAATGGGCACACCAAAGGAAGCTCCTTGAGTCTGTGGGCATGCTGTGAAACTCCTTGCCACAGAATGCATGAAGCATCTACAAGTCCAAAATAAAAAAAAATTCAAAAGCAAATGGACAAATTCCCTGGAGAAAAAGACACCATGGGCTATTATATGCAAAGACATAAACTTGTATCACCTTTCCCCCTTCTTCACCCTTTTGCTTTGCTCTTTTTGTGTGATATTCACATATTTGAGATAAAACCAGTGCTGTTCCTGGAGGGTGATCATCCCTCAGGCGCCTTTTGGTCTAGCTGAGGTCACATCCTATAAAAAGCAGAAATGCATATAGGAATGCAAATTATTTACAACTGTCTATTAGTGTGCATGGAATAGCGTTCAGCGCTGCTACAGGAATCCTGGCAGCTCTGGGCTTGTGCCTCTTTGCCTTGCTCTGCCATGACACACATGCATCGGTGAGCTCTCCTTGGAGGCATGGGATCCATCACGTGAGGATGGGTCTGAAACCCTCAGGAGCCAAAGTCTGCCGGGATGATTGGGCAGGGGGTGTCTGAGCAGTAGGCAGCAAAATTCCAAGCAGGCTGCTCCTGCTTGCTGCTGTTCCCATGGAAACAGGGGAAAGGCGAGAGGAAACACATTCCCAGCCTCTTTTGAAGATGAGCTCCTTCAGCAGCACCCCCGGCCATCACATCTATTCCCTTAAGAAGCAGGGGTTGGCAATTCCCCTCGGATGCATCTCCTTGAGTGAGACCATCAGGCCTACACACTGTTCCTTCCTCATCCCAGGCAACAGTGGACAAGGGCATGCCAATCATCCCATCACCAAGGCTGAGCCTCAGAGCTCAGGAAAAGTGAAGCAGTTTCCAGCAAATTCTGCATCTTATGCTTCTCCCCAGTCTGGATCTGGGGAAGCACCTGCAGAGACACCTGATTTCCTCACTGTCAAGGAAGCTGGGCTGTACCTGCAATATCTGGACCTCGACAAGTATGGACCCTTCCCAAACTCTGTGTGTGTGTCCCCGTGAGTTTAGATTGAGGGTCTGAAGACACTTTTCCACTCATCCCTATAAGGAAGCAGGTTAGCTCTGTGGGTGAAATGTGCTGCAGTTGGCTCTGCAATAGCTAGCTGAGAACCTTTGGGCCCGGTGGAGATCATAGCAGGGAAGATCCTGCCCAGCCTAAGGTTTTCCCTGTTTGCCAGCATCAGCACTGACGGTCACCACTACCCCACTTCCCCCGACCAGCTGGGGGGCCCGCAGATTAGAAAAGTAGACGGAGCACATGCAAAGTGCTCCTGGTTCTCCCGCTTCATCCCGAGGGAAGGAAAACCCACGGGACCCCTCACCTCTCCATCAGCTGTCCGGCTGGGACCGAAGCCAGCCTGCCGACCCCTCGGCGCGGCCGAGAGCGGGAGCTTTCCCCGACAGCGCCGGGCGGCAGCTCCACTCCCGGTGGGGCTCAGGAGGGGTGGCTACACCGGGCTCCCTCCCTCCCTGCCTGCCTCCCTCTCTGCTGCCGGCCGGCGCCTCAAGGTCACCCGCCGCTCCGCTCGGGCGGCCGCGGATCCCGCCGTGCCTCCATCCCGCCGCGCCGCCCCGCCGCCCGCCCGGCGACCGGCGAGGCAGCGCCCGGCGGCGGGCGGGATAATGCGGCTGCCCAGCCCGCAGGCACCGCCAGCGGGGCGCCCCCGCCGCCATGTCCCCCCCGGCCTCGGCGGCCGCCGCCAGCGAGGGAGGCAGCAGCACGCCGGTGCCTCCGGAGGAGGAGGCGGAGGGGGCCCGAGAAGAGGTGAGGAGAGCGGCCGCCCCCCCGCCCGGGGCTGCCCCCTACCACCCTTCCTCCCTCCCCGTCCGCTTTGCATGGCGCGTTCATTGACCGCCCCGCCGCGGTTCGGGCCGGGCTTTGCCCGCACAGGTACGGACCCGCTCGCTGGGAGCCCCTCTCGCCCCGCTCCGGCCCCGGGGGTGCGGTGCGGGCCGGCGGGGCGGGGGGGGTTTGGGGGGCGAGGATACCCGCCCGTCGGTGTCCGCCGCCGGTGGGCTGCCCCGGCGCACCGCTCGTCCATCGCTCGCCCGTCACCTGGGGATCGCCGCGGAGCCTCCGGGGCTGGAAGGGGAGCGGCAGCCAGCGCCGTCCGGAGCGGGGGCCGGGGCCGCAGTGGCCGGGATGGAGGAGGAAGGGAGAAAATCACAAACGAGAAGCGCGGGGCACCGTTCGGGCTTACTGCCACGGGCAGAGCTTGTTATGACTGGGAGAAGTGGACGTGGAGACCCCCTCCTTGCTGTGCGCTGGCTTCTGGGGGCATCCGGGATGTGGCACAGCTGCCTGGATCACTGTGAGGGAAGACGCGGTGGGCAGCAGGGTAGAGGGCTTGCGGACATGGCAAAGCCAGGGGCTGTTGCTGGTGACTGCTCCCAGCTGGAGGGTGGTTGGGGAAAGTGGAAGGTGCAGACTGGAGCAGGCCAGGTACCAGCACAGCCTGGCCTCCAGGTGTGCTGCAGTCTCCCTCAGCAGATGACTTTTCTGGAGTCCAGGCAGCAGATGCCATGAAGGGTCAAGAGTGGGGTGCCCTGTGCCTCGGGAGCAGCACCGGGAGGCAGGTGTGCCAGCCCTTTTGTCTGCCTCTACAGATCCTGCTTGCAGCTTGGGCTTCCCAAGAAGAGAGAAAGCAACTGCACTGACTAGTGAGACTCACCTTATGCCATGGGGCTGCTGACCCATGGAGAGCAGCTAAGCAGTGTAGGAAGGGCAGCGTTCTCCTGCTGTGGTGGGCTGTCCTGTCTGGTGAGACCACAGCTCAAAGGGCAGCTTGGGGGGGTACTCAGAAGCTGGTGCATCACTTCCCCTTCTGCTGTTGAGGAGCTGCAGTTTGCAAGTGCTGCATAATCCTGGTATTCTCTGCCTCCTTGGCTTGGGCAGAACATGCATGCCCATGCACGGTTATTCTATATATATAGATTTATATTTAGATATAAATAATTGCAGGAGAGGAATGCTGAAGTTCAAGGACTGGGAAGCTGTACAAATACTGTATACTCTGCTCTGTGTCTGTTCCTCTCTTCCTGCTTCCATTCAACAACTGCTGATGACCCAAGCCCAGCTCTTCAGACAGATCCTGACGAGGGTAGCTGAACTGTGAGGTGCTTTTTTAGCATGAGGACATGCTTGTGCCATGCTGCAATGTGGTCTCGTACTGCTGCTGCTCTGGCAGTGCTGGTGCTACTCTCAAGACAGCACAGACTTTTCAGAGGTGGCAGAGCAAGAGCCAGTTTGGGTGAAAGAAGTGTAGCAGGGGCAGTGCCCAGACGAGTTTCCCTCACCTACAGTGCCCCCTGGCTCGCAGGGATTATGAGATTGTCCAAGCTTCGGTTGCTCCGCGGTGGCTGCCTACTATGGTGTCAGTGTAATACTCCATGGGAGCAGGCAGAAAGGCTGTAGTCCATCACCTGCTCTGTTTAGGCTAAGGGCATCCTTCCTGCGGCCAGAAGCTATCACAGACTTGCATGGGGATCTTGCATGAAGCAGCTGGTGGAGGAGAGGGAAGCTGCAGCCTCTCCTGACGGTGCCGTGCTTGCTGGCGTCTCATCTGATGCAATGAGGAGAGACTTTAGTGGCGAGCTTGGATTCATGGACTGACCTAGTGCAATCCGCTTGTCTTCAGAACTATCAGGAGGGGAGAATGTTCCTCCTCCCCTCTAGTTCCTATGTAATGCCATACAGGCTGTGCAATGTCCTCATTTCCATCAGAACCAACTGCTGGTGCCAGCACTGCTGAGTGTCCCCGCAGTGTGGCTGAATCCCACATGTCAGGGTCCATTGGCCAGGGTGAGCGGGAAGCCAGAAGAGATGTCTGGAAAACGGGAAATGTGCTGTGTCCTGTTCGAAGGTGCCTCATCTTGATATCTCAGGTTGCTGTGTCTAGGAGCCAGGCAGGGCTTCAGGTGCTCCTCGGCTTGTCCCAGCAAGGCAAGTAGCAAGAGCTACTAGCCAGAGCTGACTGAGCCCTTGTTCCCTCTTGGCATCACATGCCTACACCTACACTTAGTGGTGGTGAACTGAATTTCACTCATCAGTGTGTACTTGGAAGGTAGGAAATGCCAAGGGACAAGCTGTTCAGCCTGGGAACAAGCAAAAACACGTCCTTGTCCTGATGCTCAGGTGGGATCTGATGGAAGGAACCAGTCCTCCTCCAAGTTGCTGTGCAAAATGGAGACCTTGGTACCGCTGCAGGAGCTGACTGCTGGCAGGATTCCCTGGCTTGTAGATGCTCAGCCTTCCTCTGTCCTCTGCAGCTGGCAACACTGCCAGCCTGGGACTGAGCTTCTTCTTTCTTCTAGGCAGGTAGTTCCTGACCCTGGGCTGTGGGCATGGGGTGTGTGATGTGGGTATTTGCTGGGACCATCCTGGCCAGGAGTTGCCAATGTTTGTCCAGAGCCTTGGAAGACAGTGGTAATTCCTAGAAATGACTGGATCCTCGTTACCTCCCTTATTCTGGAGATTTGAGGTCAAAGGGATCAGGGCTTATTCATTTCTTGTATGATGTAAGTGAATCCTAGGGAAGAGCCATGGAAACTGATGCTCAGGAGTCCCTCTGGAGTCCCCTGCAAGCTGCTGCCACCACCTGGCGCTCGGGAGCTACCTGGGCCTTCAGGCTGCTGCTCTGGGGCTTTTTATGATTGTTTTTTCAGCCCTCTAGAGGGCTGTCTCTAGGACACCTAACCCTCTGAACCCCAGGCCGTCTCAGAAAATGAAGGTTTAGCATTCTGGAGGTGAATCGGAGATTTCACAGAGGTCTCTGCAGGGAGAGGCGGGTGAGAGGCATGGGAGGTGATGGCATGGAAACACTTGTTAAAAAAGGGGACAGTGGATGGGGCCAGGGCCAGGCTGCTACAGAGAGGAGCTTGAAGAACTTGAAGGGTTTTAGTATTCAAAGCTGCAGGGTCAAGGTTGCTGGGGTGATTAAGGGATTTTGACCCATGTGCTTGGCCACTGGGATGCCAGGCATGTTTGTCCCCTTGAGGCTGTTTTTTTTAGAAGAGGATCCCTCAGATCTCAAAGGAGTTTAGCACAAGCAGTGATGGGGGTCCCCTCTTCTACTGCCTCTGCCCTGTGCATTGTGGGTGTCTCCTTTTGCTTCACGGCTGGTTGTGAGTCATCCCCTCCATCCCCTCCATCCCCTTCCATCCCTCCCCATGCATCCCGAGCAGCAACTGCAAGTGTGGGCCTCCATCTCCGTTCTCCTCAGGGGCAATGTCAGAGGCCAGTGCCACGCAGGAGGGAGGGGAGGCCCTAGCAGCAGCCTGCCCCTTGCCTTTCCCGAGATGTGTCTCAGTTAGCGCCTGCTATGGGTTGCCCCATGTGTTCTCTATGGTGAACTGAAGCACAGAGAAGGGAGCTGACTGGGATCCCACAATAGGTTCGGCCAAGCTGTGGCCAGCTTTGCCCCCTAGCACTGCAGAGATGTTTCAATGCACCTGCAGTAGCAGATTTGCTTACCGCTCTCGGCTGCTGGAGCCTGAGCAGTGAGGGAGGCTCCCGGTGATGGAGGGAAACCCTGCTTGCAGTGAAGTAGGGCAGGTCTTTTGCCTCATTCCATCAGACTGCAGCGATGGCAGAGGACGATGGCATTTATATCAGTGCCTGCTCTCCTCCTAGTGACACTGTTCTGAGACAGATTTCTCTTTCCCCAGCTTTTTCATCTGCTTGTTTGCTATGCTGGACTTATCCAAGGCTGGTTAAGAGCTCAAGGAGACAACCTTATTCAGCTGCTTCTGCGGGGGAATCTGTGGAGCTGGTTGTTTGCTCCTGTGAGCCCTTTGCAGCCTGGGAGAGGAGCAGGGATGCTGCAGTTCCTACTGGGATTAGACTCTGCATCTGGCTCCTCCTCCGTCTCTGCTGTGGTTGTATCCCGTCACTGGCACTCGATCAGCTTTCGGAAACCCCACCAGTGCAGCCGAGGTGTATGTGTTTCACCTCAAAAGCCTAGGACAAAACTGGGTTGTAAACAGTTTACAGCAGGGGTTAGTGTGACCCCGTAAAAGCGCCGCAGTATCTAAATACTGCGTAGTCCTAGGAGGAGACTAATGCATGGACTAGAGCCCTGCTAACACAGTTCCTGGAACCAAGCCTGGGCTGCATCGTGCTCCCTGCCCTGGGTGGGTAACCGCAGTGGGGCTTGCCTACATCTCTGCAGGGTGACAGCCAGCATCTCCCTTCTCCTGCGACACAGGCAATGCGGAATGTGAAGGGCTGGGGAGTGACTGTGAGGTGGAATTTGCTTTTCTGAGACAGACGTGTCCAAAGACCTGTCATTCTGGTGCCCCTTCCCCAGCTGGCAAATGAATGAGCTGGGTGCTTTGCTTTATTCCTTGTGCTCCGTTTGCAGATCTGCCTCCTGAACAAGGTGCTGTTTCTCAGCATTCACACCCCACAGACACCCCGGGTTTGGCATGTACCACTCCAAGACCCCTGTTCAGACCCTCCCCATGCTCCTCCTTTGGCTGAGCAGCTCCTTTAGATCCTCACAGTCAGAGCTGCTGCTGCCAGGGAAAGCCTGCAACGCAGAAGGCAGCAGTGAGAGAGGAAACCTTTAGCTGCCTGGGTAGTGGTACAGTATTCCAGCGTGGGAGAGCCGTGCTGCAACCAAGCAAAGACAGAGGGATCCGAGCAGGCTCTTGTAACTGCAGCATTGACCTCAGGAGGGAGAGCACAGCTCAGGTGGCTCTGCCTCCTGAACCCCCCCCCTTCTTCTCCTCACTCCTTTTTCTCTTACCTGGGGTTCCCTTCTTGCCCCATGACTGTGAGGCTGCTGCAGTGGTCAGTTGCACCGGGAAGACTGGGCTGCACATGTGTCCATGCCAGCACTGCCAGCAGAACCACCCTGCACCTCTCTGAGTTGCCTGCAGACCAGCACGACCCCACCTGCCAGCCCTGGGCTCTGTCTGTGTGTCTCCAGCTCTTGCTCTCAGCTGGTGGCTTCAAAGAGGGGAGCTCAGCTGATGCTTGGGACTGCCAGTGGGATGTACCACCATTCCCCTTGCCAACAGTGGTTTCTCTGGATGTGCCACCTGCTCTGCTCATCACGGGCTGGCTGTTGGGGTAGGCAGGCAGGGGAGCTCCGTGCCTCTAGGAGAGAAACCTCTGTTGGAGATTTGGGCTGGATCCAGCCCTGCTGAGTGCAGTGACAGAAGTCCCACTGGCAGGCTTTGACAAGGGCACGGAGGAAAGATTGGCCTGTGGGGCTCTAGAGCACCAAGCCAGGAATGAGGGGCTCTTCAGGAGAGCAAGATGCACTTCTTAAAGGAAAGAAGAGGCCCAGATCTGTCCCTAGACCTGCCGGTGGCCTTGTGATCTCTGGTTCTTGGTTTAATTTTCCTTTTCATGCCAGAGTGAAAGTGCCCCTCCCACTTTCTAACAGTGTGAGCCCATTCAGTTGTTTGGGATTCCTGGATGAGAGACCTCTCCAGCCCAGCGTGCTCAGGAGTGGAGAATAACGGAGCCAGGCTTGGACTGCAGTGCCGTGAGCGGTGTCATTACAGCTGGCATTGGCCACTGCCACAGTGGAGGTGAGCTCAGGAGCTGCTGCTGCCTGCAGGTGCGGAGGGAGAGCAAAGCTCGAAGCCTCTGAGTGAGTTTGTGGCATCTGCACAAGGCTGGGGTTCTTGTTCCCCTCTCTCAGGTTGCACCTTTGGAGATTGCTGGATGAAATCTTTTGTATAAGAAAGCAAGTAGTTTCTTTGCCTGTTCTTTCTTTGGGTGTGATGATGTCAGGTCTCACAGACAAAGCTGAATCAATACTTGAGACTTCAGAGTTTTGCAGAGAGACAGAGGTTTCCTTAACCAAGTTTTTTTCATGGGTTTGTGTGAAACCCTGCACTGTTCCTATGGTAAAGACACCAGTGCAATCCCTTTAAAAAGTCCTGTTGTTGAAGTTCTGCCTTTTCCTCACCATGAAAGACCTGAGAGCATTTTTTTCAGAAGTGTGGGCTGTCACAGCTGAATCCCAGTGCAAGCAGGGACATTTGCCAGCAGCTGTGAGTGGCCTCTTGCCCTCCTTGCTGCTGCAAATTGGTAGGATGCTCCTCTCTTCCAGCCTGAACACTTCTTAGGATGTTACTCCATATTTGCTTTCTCTCCTACCAGAGGTGGCTGCATTTCAATCGTGGAAAAGTACTTTCTCATTGGTGTGGTTTATAAAGCACTTGAGAAGCACTTCAGAGCTCCTTAGGCTGCTAAGTGTTGTAGTGGGAATTGTCATTACCAAACACAGACCTTCCCAGCTGCAGAAGGTCTGTTTCTCCATCTTACAGGCACCCCAGGCAGCTTGTGCCACCCTGGTGGGAGAAATTGGAATGTTGCTGTTGGTCATTACTGGGAAGGGGGGGAGAGACTGGTGTGTGGTGGGATGAGCTGTGGTGAGGGGTTCAGGTGGGATGACATCAGTTAGAGCTGCCTGTGCTGGTGGGGTGGGTGCAAAAGCTGAGGAATGTGGAGGAGATCACCCAGACTCTAATCTTGTGCTCCAATACCTCCCCCTGGGAAGTGGCAGTGGTAGGGGTTACTCCGTGTTGAAGAAGGGGGATGCTCAGGGTGCAGCTGACAGAGTTGTCCTCTGCCACTCTCCCCCATGTCCAGCTGAGCTCTGTCTGTCTCCCAGGGAGGGGCAGAGCACCACAAAGGGAAGTGGGGGTGACAGTTGCCTGCAATGCATGACTGTCATCCTGGGAGAGATCCTGGCCTCTGCCCTGCCCGCCGAGACCAGGAGCCCCGTGGCATCTGCTGTTTGTCTCTGTTCGCACAGCTATAGGTGCTACCACAGCACCCTGCTGCCTGCTCCCCTTCCCCTGCCGCTGCAGCCTACTGACTCCTCTCTTGTTTTCTCTCTCCTTCTCCCCGGTCCCCCGGAGCAGCAGCGGCCGGTGAAGCAGTCTCTCAGCAAGTCCCTGTGCCGAGAGTCCCACTGGAAATGCCTGCTGCTGTCCCTCCTCATGTATGGCTGCATGGGAGCCATGACCTGGTGCCACGTCACCAAGGTGACCCGGCTGACCTTTGACAGCGCTTACAAGGGCAAGTCCATGATGTACCACGACAGCCCCTGTTCCAACGGCTACGTCTACATCCCCTTGGCTTTCCTGGTGATGCTCTACGTGGTGTACCTGGTGGAGTGCTGGCACTGCTACACGCGCAACGAGCTGCAGTACAAGGTAGACGTGGAGAGCGTGCACGAGCGTGTGCAGCGGATGCAGCAGGCGACCCCCTGCATCTGGTGGAAGGCCATCAGCTACCACTACGTGCGCAGGACCCGGCAGGTGACCCGCTACCGCAACGGGGACGCCTACACCACCACCCAAGTGTACCACGAGCGGGTCAACACCCACGTGGCAGAGGCCGAGTTTGATTATTCCAACTGTGGAGTTAAGGACATCTCCAAGGACCTCATTGACTTGGAGAGCTACCCAGCCACACGGCTCCGCTTCACCAAGTGTTTCAGCTTTGCCAATGTGGAGTCAGAGAACTCCTATCTGACCCAGCGGGCCCGCTTCTTCACGGAGAACGAGGGCCTAGACGACTACATGGAGGCCAGGGAGGGGATGCACCTCAAAAATGTGGACTTCAAGGAATACATGGTGGCCTTTTCCGACCCAGACAACCTGCCTTGGTACGTATCTCACTATGTCTTCTGGGTGGCAGCTCTGCTGACCCTATCCTGGCCCCTGCGGGTGCTAAATGAGTACCGCACCTCCTATGTCCATTACCACGTGGAAAAACTCTTTGGGTTCGACTACGTGGCAGTGACACCGGCCGAGGAGCGCTCCTTCTGCCGGAGGATGCCCCGTGTCAACACGGTGGACAGCACCGAGCTGGAGTGGCACATACGATCCAACCAGCAGCTGGTGCCCAGCTACTCGGAAGCAGTCCTGATGGACTTGGTGGGGCTCTCCGGCTGCACCAGCTACTCTGCTTGCCGCTACGGGGGCTACCGGCAGAACTGCGAGCGGTGCCACAGGACTATAAGCAGCTCCTCCATCTTCTCCCGCAGTGCTCTGAGCATCTGCAACGGCAGTCCCAGGATTCCCTTCAGCAGCAGCCGCTTCTCCCTGGGCCGCCTGTACGGCTCGCGCCGCAGCTGCCTCTGGCAGAGCCGGAGCGGCAGCCTGAACGAGCAGAGCTGCCCCACCGAGCAGACACGCCTCTCCAGCCAGGTGACTGTGGAGGAGGAAGACCCCCCTCCTTATCAGGATGCCCTCTACTTCCCCGTCCTCATCGTACACCGCAACGAAGGCTGCCTGAACCACGACCACCGTCACCTCCATCGCAATGGGTCCTGCGTGGAGACCTCACTGTGAAAGCAGAAGGCGGTGAGATCTCATTGTCCATTGCCTGGCCTGAGCCAGCGCAGGATTTGGGGAGAGGAGCACAAGGGGGATAGCCTAGGAGGACATCAGGATGGAGTGGACATGGCATCCTGCTCCGGCAGCCAGCAAAAGCTTCCCCTGCTGTGGCTCAGACCTCCCAGAGGGGTGGATGCTGATGCTCCCCCTGACACGGCACACAACTCTAGACCGATCACCACATGCAAAAAAAAAAAAAAAAAAAAAATTCAACCAAACCAACCGCAAAACCGTAATTCATGGTATCAAGACCCAAAGCGGGGAATAAAATGACAGGCCTGATGCAGGGAGGGGGTGGCTTTGGCTCCCAGCCCTGGCTCCAGGCTGGCTCGTGCTCCAAGGAACCAGCAGGCACCAAAAAGCGCCCTGCTGCACCTCTGCCCACCCTGCTTCCCACACTGGAGCAAGACCCCTCACAGGGGGAGGAGAACAGGCCCCTGGGAGCAGGGTGTCGCTGCCTGTGACAGAAGGTCAGGGGTACCAAGGCACACGGTGCTGAGCGGCAGGTTAGAGCAAAGGCTGAAAGCCACGAATCCAGCTCTTTCCCTTCCCCCCTGACCATTCCCCACCCTCCCCACTTTTTTTTTAGACCATGCTCCGACTGTTACTTTGTTCTCACTGCTGGGAATGGCATTGCCTCCAGAGGATCCCAGGCTCAGCTCCTTAGGAAGCTTCGGTGTGCCAGCTGTGAGTCAGCATCCCCTTGGTAAAGGGTTTTCTGTTTGGGCATGCAGCACCGGGGAAGGGATGAATGTGCAAATCCAGATGGAGCAGAGATCTGCAGTGCTGCTGATGTGTTTGCTGGAGGGGTGCTCAGCTGGAAAGAGAGAACGGGAGGCCCCTGGTGAGCTGGGGAAGGGGAAGAGGATGGCACTGGGACAGACATCGTGGTATCAGGTGGCACATCAAGTGGCTGGGGACCCTTCCTGGCTTTGAAGTGAGTCCTAATTGGTTCAGCCAAGCATCAAGGAAGTCTCTGGTAGGTTCAGCTGCAGTTCACCTATTGATAATGGAGCAGCAGGTTGGTGCATGTCTGTACGAGTGAATTTTGCATGAGATCCAGCTGGGCTCTGGCTGTGGACTCTTGAGCTGCAGGCTCCTGGAAGCCTCGTTTTGGCAGAGAGCTCTGAAGGGGTAGGAGGGACAAATGCAAAAGCATGCTGGAGCATTGGGAACCTGGGCTGGGGAAAGGAGGAGCACAAGGATTCCCTTTCTGTGGGACCCCGCTATTGGTGCAGGACCCGTGCGGGAGGCATCTGCCAAGAGGGATGCTCTGCAGAACAGAGGCCGCGGATACGTTAGAGGAGAACCTGATTAAAACTGAATGTTTTGCACGACAGAGGTTTTTGCAGGGAGGTGTCAGGCTGTGAGAAGTGAGGTGACTTCTGTGTAGCTCATTAGCTACTGGGTTCTTCTGCCTTGCTCTTGTCAGGGAAGGTTGCTCTGAGCTTTGTGCTGCCCCTTCCACCCTGCTGGAGAGGATCTCAGTGACATTGGGCAAAGAGCCTTTGTGTCACTGAAGCTGCATCAGTGTCTGCAGCATGCAGACACCCAGCTTTTCCTCCTCCAGCAACACATCCCCAGATCTCGTGTCCTTGTTCTCAGAAAAGCTGTCTCCTTTTCAGTCAGCTCTTTGGGGGAGTGCATGCCAAATCAGCCAGCGATTTCTCCAGACAGCACTACTCCTCAGCCTCACTCCGCTTCCCTCATCAGCTGGGGCGAACAACAGCTAAGAGCAGCAGGTCTTGGGTGACAAGGGCAAGTCCATTGGCACCTGGGCATTTGAGCTTGGTGTCTGCCTCCCCATCTGTCGCAGAAGGGCAAACAGTGAGGCATTGTATTTAGTCCAGCCGTCTTCCTCCTGCCAGCTATTAATGAGGGGTCTGTCTCTCTCATCGTGCTGCTGTACTGCTTTGCCTCCCGGGTCCTGAGGAGGCTGCAAATGCACCCATGTACCACATTGGTCCTCTTTTGAAAGTCATGTCTCGCTGGCAAGCCTGGAGTGGTCAGCACCTGTGGGTGTTGTAGGGCTCCACTTGTGTTTTCCCCCAGAGCAGTCTGTTCTGCTCTTCATGCCCTGCGTATCCTGGTTAGTGTCTCTTGCCCTTCAAATCAGCTTGTCCTCCTGGATCTCTGGTGCTAAACTACAAACAGTGGTTTGAACAGGAATTCCCTTAAAATCTCACTCTGTTTATGATTCTGTCTTAGCATCTGCCCTTACTTTCACTACCAGAGCTAGATGTTGGCTTAAGGCAGAGGGTCCCTTGGAGGACAGAGAAGCGTAAGGTCTCTGGTGTAGGCACATCCCTCTCTGCGTTTTGTTCTCATTATTTCTGGCACAGATTCAGACTGGGCGAAAGCAGCCCTGGGATTTCCTTGCTTAGTAATGACATTTGGCTTGCTGTGCACTCGTGCTTCTCTCTCCAAGGGCCTAATGTAAGCCAAGGCCAAGGTTGAGTGTCCTCGTGACTCTGGGGAGATAATGGTGTGTGCTTGTATGTCCCAGTGAATTGAGACAGTGGAGCTGCAGCGGGTCATTAGTGAGGAATGAGATCCCCGCTTGTCCTTCCTGACATGTTCTCTTTGAAATCTCCTGCACATTGCTTAAATTAGGCTGTAATGGCTCATCTTTCTATCTCCAGCCTCCAAGGTGCCTCGGACAGATGGATTTATCTAAGTTTTGGCGAGCCTTTTAGCTCCCTGGGGCAAAGACAGTCTTCACAATAGGGACAGATTAGCAGGGCCTCTGTGCCCCCCGGCTTTTAGCACTTGCAGCAGAGTTTCAGGCATCGTGTCCTTGGCTCTTTCTGGGGCTTTCCATGAGAATTCCTCGCCTTGTTCCTCTGGCCCCATTTTCACCTGTGAAATCTTATTCTGGAGGTGGTCTATCCAGGTGAATATCGACATGGATCTTTGAGGCACGGCTGCTGTTCTGACCCGCAGGATCCACACAGTCTTCTTGTTGCTGAACACCTTCCCCATGTACATGGTGCCAGCTGCAGCCAGGTCTCAGCTGTGGTCCCAGCTGTAGTCCCAGTGCTACTGTCTGTGGCTGTTCCAGACCCACAGTACCCTGAGAAGTGGGACCTCTCTAGCCAGTGTTCCCCACTGCATGCCAGGATTTCTCAGAGATCCCCTCCCTCATATTCTTGGCCCTGCTACCCCAATGCATCTGGTAGAGCTGCCCCCCTAGTCCATCCTATTCCATTCTCTCAAGGGTGGAGACATTTGTGCCCTGCCTCAGGCTCAGGAAAGGGGGATGGTGCACTTGGACATGGTAGGGGAGCAGGACTGGGCAGCAGGGACAGGAGCTGCCTGGTGGCTTGACAGAGAAGTGGTGGAGCTGGAGAGGAGAGACTGAAACTAGGGTTCGTCCTGGCACGTCTAGTCAGGCAGGAAAGTTCAGAGCAGAAAACTGGGCTCTCCCTTCCGTCTCCTGGCATGGGACACTGCTGGCAAAGAGGGTTTCCTCCTAAGTGTTGGTGAGAGACTGGAGTGCCCTGGGCCAAGGGCAGCTGCTATAATTCTCCTTATGGCTCAGGTTACGAGCACAGATACTCAGAGATGGCCTGTCCCTGTTGTGGCACACAGCCTCTCCATGGTGGAGTGGTCCCGTCTCCTGGCACATGCACATCACCCACCACAGCTCTGGGCTGTGCAGCAGTCAGCTGTCTGCTCTTCCTGAGACTTGTGTCTGCTCTCTGCTGTATCCGTGTTGGTGATGACGATTCCTTTGCCAGGTCATTCGATGGCCCAGTCTGCTCCTCTGAGGATACCCTTCTCCTTTATACCTAACCTGAGTTCTCCTTGCAGTATCTTAATCCCATTACTTCTCCTCCATTGACTGGTGAGTCTAATTTGCTCTGTTCCTTTTTCTCATGGCCTTCCTGACACAAGCGGGCCTGTTATCTGTAGCCTTCTCTTCACCAATCCCAGAGTCTTGATCTCACTTGCCAGACCCTGGCTTGAGTGGTGGTGCAGAAGTTTTCACTGTGTAGTGAGTATGTCACTCCTGTTCTGAGCCTGGCCCAGGCAAGGGGAGAGGGCCAAAGGTGCAAGCAATGCCTTGGTCTGTCAGGGTGGCTGTGTCCTCATTTCTGGTGCAGAAGATCTCTTCAAAGTGAGTGGAGTAGACAGAGCTGCTGGCCCCTCACACAAGGAAAGCAGGACAGCACACATCACCCTCTGGGAAGGTCAAAGCTGGATGCTTGTCAGTATGATGGGGGCAATAACTGGGAGGATCTCTGCAGATGTCAGATGGCTTTGGTTTTTTCCATACATCATTCAAACATTGCAGCTTTCCATGGGCTGAGAGTCAGCCTCAGCATTGCACTTAGCAGCAGGCTTTCCTCACATACCAGAAGGAGGGAGGCAGGAATGCTACCAGCTCCTCTTTGTGGCCCTTCATGGTGCTAATGCAACCCAGAAGAGGGCTAGTCCTTACTGCTGCAAGGCTGGAGAACTAGTTTGGGCTATTTGGTGTTTCATGTTGCTGTCAGTATACTTGTCAGGTACTTAAAAGCTCTCCAGCTTTTCTGAACTGGAGAAAAAGAGACAGAGAGAGAGAGGGAGAGGAGTGTGTGAGAAGCTCTGGATTAGCTGATCGTCAAGACACATCACCACCCATTTATCTATCTTTCAGCACCGTGGAAACTTCCCAGATAGTGCCTAGCACTTTGGTTGTGCAGAACCTGTCGATGACACCAACCAGCCAAGTGGTACTTCTTTGAGCCCACTGCGTGTCATGTCTCACTCCACACCAAGGAGGGAGGTTTCAGAGAGGGCTGTTGGGGTGAGCAGCTGTAGGGGCATTCCTTAGGATGGGGAGAGGGAATCTGAGCCTACGGCCAAGGCCAGGCCTTCCAGCAAATACGCTGTATTAGGGCTGGGGAAGCTGCTGTTCATCTGTTGTCAAACAAGTGCACCCCCCTTCCTTTCTGCTCCCCATAAAATGCACGTTAGAGATCCAGCTGGCCCCTGCCCTCTTTGTTGTCTCTTCACTCAAGAGGCTGCAGAGATGTTTAATAACTGATGGAAGCCCATGGGGAGAGAACTTCAGGAAAAGATTTATTAAGTAGAAGTTTAAGAAAGTTAGGTAGCATCCGATGCCAGTAAAACAGCACCTGCTGATTAGCAGGTGGGACGAATAACGCCTTTTAAGCTCTCCTTCCAGCCTTTCCAACCACAGCTTCAGTACTGCTGTCTAATGTCACCAGGGTGCTGCCTTTAGCAGGGTACAGATTGCTGCAGTGTGCTCCTACTCTGCTGCAGTCACTGTAGGGGCTGGGTCTGAAATGCTACACCACCACCAAGATTGGGGTATTACCAAAGAGCTGTAAGTCTCAAGTTGGGATATGTCGTCCTGATCATGTTTCATTCATATTCAGTGGTTAGAATAAAGTCTGTAGGAATATGATCTGCATCCAGGTAATGTCAGAAATGATACATAGTTAAGTGATAGCTCTGTCTGGTGCTGCTGCCTCCTGTGATGCACTTGGGCCTACACTCTCCACTGAGCCAGGTGTGCATGGCGACCAAAGGCTGGTCCACAGGACCTGGGACCCCAGTGGGGACTTGGGGCTGAGCCTGCCTACGGCTGTTTTCCCTGTGGGCATTCTAGAAAAAATGGAAAGGGGTCACAGTCACACTTCAGGTAGAAATCAATGGGCTATGCTCATTCCTAGTGTAATTTTACTGAAGCCAGTGGTACTATACTAATGTGAGGTTGGCTTAGCAGCTCCTCAGAGGGGTCTGTCCTTGAGTCCAGGAAAACTGATCTGTCACAGTGTTGCTTTGATGCATAGAGTTTGTGTTGGGACTTGGCCAACATGAATGAATGTTGAATATCTGTGGTTTCTACAAGCAGTGGGTTGAATTGTTCTGCTCTACTGCCTCCATCACAGCTGCTCCACCAAGGGGAACGTTATGCCGGTGAATGTGATCTCGTCAGCTCCCTCAAATGCAAGCTAACAAGCAAATTGACCTCCACAGCACCTCCAGAGCACTGGGAGAGGAGCCTTCTCCCACAGGACCATACCCTTTCCGCCTCTGAGGGAAAAGAGGTCCCAAGGACAGAACTGAACCTGCAAGACCCATGGCCTCGTGGCCTGCCCTTCCTCCTTCCCTCCTTACCTCATGTCTGTCTTGGGGGAGGGACAGTTTCCCTGTGGAGTTCAACAAGCTCCTCTTCCTGCGGCTCGTAAACAGGCTCTACTAACATGTTTATCATCCACCTATGCAACTCTTCCAGAAGCTGCCAAATTTTCAGGAGCCCATTACAATGTGCAGCATGGCCATCCAGCACTGAGAATAAGCACAGCGGCTGCTGGAAAGCTAAGTGGGTTTTATTCCTCCCCCATTCCCCAGGAAGACTCTTTTTGTTGGGCCATTTTGTTTGTTCGTTTGTTTGGTTTTCGTAAACTTCATTTGGGGGAAATGAAGCTTGTGAGAAATTGGTGCCCATCCTGAACCCTCCCCAGTCCTTCGAACTCTGTGAATGGATGGATCACCTACTGTGATTATAATTTAGTGGATTTTGTAGAACAAAATAACTTCACATACAGACACATGAGGTTCTTTCACTCTCCATCAGCACAAGCTGCTTCTGCGATCTTAGCTACTCACATTAGTGAAAGAAAAAGCCTAGCTAGAATGTGGTGAGATGACGTAGTACTTTGTATCAGTCCCATGGTCCCAACGTCCATTAGCAGCGCCGTCAGCTGCCGTGACTTGAATTCAGACTTTGGATGGCAGCCCATGAACCAGTCAGGGTGAGAGTTTGGAAAATCCCAAGCCTGAGTCTATGCACATTTCCAGAAGCAGATGCAGAGGGAGGATCAGCTGAAAGCAGGCATCACCTCCTGCTCGCCCTGGCAGAAGCTGGTGGGCTCTGTTTGTGCTGCACCTGCCCCCAGGAAGAGCCTGTCCCCAGGGGCCGAGCACAGGGGAGCGAGAGTAGCAGTGTGTCTGATGGAGCAGCGCTGCTCAGCTGACTGGGCAAACAGCGGTGACAACTAGACCCCAAAATAACAGGATTTCACTTTGGAAATGCCTGCAGCTTTTTCAAACTGAAATGCAACTAGAAGGCCTTAACAGCTGTGACAAGTGTTTCACATTGCTGTTCCTTGCTTAAAAAAAAAATAAATTGATGGTAATGTGGGTTTAAACTCTCCACTCCTTCCATCTCTGTTAGTAATGTGCTGTGCTGGTGGAGAAGGAATGCTCAAGGCAGATCAGGATGGTGGCCCTGTGGCTTTGCGGTGGGGAAGGTTGATCAGGAATGGAGGCTGGAGTTTAAAATCTTTCTCTGCCCCTGGAGGTGTGACATGGCCATCCACCCAGATGTGGCAGGCTGGGGTTCTGCATGCTGGTGCACAGCTGGGATCTGTGGCCCTGCAGAGGGTTGATATGTTTGTGGCTTTGGTGTGGTGACACCCACCCATCCTTGGGGCAAGGGCTTTTCAGGGTGACGGAGCATTGCTTGTTCCTCATGAGAGGAAACTCCTGACCTGGTTTCTGTGAGGAGATGGTGTGAAGTGTCACATTTGCTGCAGTGAGTGGCAGGGAGCAGGGATAAAAGCATGGAGCAAGCTGTGTTTGAGAACAAGCCAATCTATTGCTGGCTGCCTGAAACCGGAGGGCTGCCGGATCTGCTCCCTGGACAACGCTTTCCAGCTCTTCTCACTCTCCCCAAACCCCATGTGCAAACTGTCATTCCTCTGAGCTAGCCAAAGCACTCCCCTCCCCTGAACTCCTCCGAGGCCGTGCATTCACATCATTTTGGTCCCCTCCCTGCTGGGCGCCATGGGCCAGCCATGAAATGCCAGCAGATGCATGATGACCACAGGCATGCTGGTGGCCAGACCTCACCATACCCTGCCTGTGCACGGCCTTCCAGCAGTGCTCCCTGCCCTGGCATGCCCACTGCTTGCTTGCTGCAGAGCAACGGCAGCACATCCTGGCATCACTTTGGCATCACTTCGTGCTTTCCCAGAGAATTTCACAGCACCTGTCTGAAGTTAGAAAACAGAAGGACTTGGCGTTTTGGTGGTCCTGGTCTCCAGACGAGGAAGGAGAGGAGAGGAGAGGAG
>QWTY01021607.1:0-12822 GCA_008033365.1 Pseudorectes ferrugineus
TATTGTTGCTGTTACCGTTCATTTCCTTATCTAATTGCTGTTTCCAGTAAATTTTTCTTATCTCAACCCCTGATCTTTACCTTCTGTGCCTCCAGTTCTCCTCTTCAGCCTGCTGCAGGGGGAAGGGGAGGAGGATGGGGGAAGTGAGTAAGCAGCACGTGGTTTGGAGTCTTTCAGTGGAAACACTAGATTGGGGACTACCATTCCTAAACCATGACATGTAGAATGCATTATGGCTGTGATTTTCAAAAGAGGCTAGGAAGCCTGAGATGTTTGGGGAAAATATGAACATACTAACAATTTTGGAGCTTGGTTGTTCTATACCTTACGATATTAGGAAAAAAATTTAAAAAGTGTGATATTAGGTTCCAATGAAAAATTCATACGTAATCAGCTAGTCCTTTCTAAAAACCTTGGCCTGAAAATTTAAAGTCATAGTCTGACCAGTAGGCTTGGCCTTCTTTACCTCTTCTTTTGCTTGTTCATACAGGTGCTTATCTGACAGTGCACCACAGCAAACACATTCTACTTTTAGTAGATGAATAAATGAGAAAAATTACATCTATATAAAGAAAAAGTTGATGGAGATTGGCTTAGAAGAGGATTCAGAGGACAAACATCCAAGAACAGCAAATGGGTACAATTCCTAATGGTGTGATCAGATGCTATGGAAGAACTGACCTAACGTTTCCTTGTTGCTAAGGTGGAGAAGCCTGCTGTCACCACTACCCTTCATGCTCTCTCTTTTATGATTTTGGTTACATGTTCTTGATCTGGTCTTCAACTGACTGCCTAATGAGCCAATGCATTTGAGTCAATTGTCAGAAGATTATTTGGTTCAGTTTTGGTTTTGCTGAGTTATCGAGGCGAATTTATCCAGGCAGGTCAGAGTGTGTCTGGATGCAGCCCAAAGAAAAGATGTGCATCACTCAGCTGGAAGGGAGGCTGTGGGAATGCAGATGGAAGGAGGGACAGCTGGGAAGGGAAGGAAGGGAGTGGGAGGGACTCTTTTGATATTAGTGAGGCAGTAGGAAGATGCAATAGTGTGGTGACACAATAGCCATCCTTCTAGACAAAAATTAAATAAATGAAAAGCTGGCATCTTAACTTTATATTTAGTCTACTACACTACTTGAAAACAGATGTTGAATAAATATGTATACAGCAGCTTATAGACCCTTCTAAAAAAATGAAGAGAAGATTGAACAAGCTAAAATAACCATATATCAAAAGTGTTAGGGGAATGGATTCTTGTGATTTTAATTTCCTTGTTAAAATTCTAAAATAAATGTTTGTCTAAAAAAAAGAAAAAGAAATTTTTAGCAAATGTCAAGGGTTTTTCTTCAGATTTACAATGTCGCCTGAGACAAAGCTAAAGGTCTGATTCTAGAGTGTACTTATCAACAACATGTAAAAGCATATAAAAATAAATGAAATAAATTAAAATAAATAAAGAGTAAATGCAATCTACATTTCACAGAATGGATCAATCAAGAAAAATCTACTCTTTGTCAATTTCTTCTATATATTGGTTATATTCTCCAGCAAAGACTGATCACGGATTTTGCCTGATGTGACCCAGTATTACCTTTTATAAAAAGATGTATATGTTGAACCATTTTTCCAGCAGAGGTACTGTATTTTTGATTTACATGAGGAACACTAAATAAGTCTGGACCAAGTATCAAGGCCTGAAGAATTTTTCAGAGTTTACTCAGAATCTCATTACTCAGTAAGTTTCTACTAAAAACTATTTAAGATAGTTCTCCATCTACTTATCTTTACAAATTGAGAATTAACAGTAAAACAAAGGCATATACAAAATTAAGGTGTATTATATCTAGATACTTAAGCTTAGGAATCTAACATGTTTTCTTAGGAAAGCATGAATATAGCTAAATATTCTATTGATTTGGTTTTATGTGATTTTTTGATTTTTTTGGGTTTGTTTTTTTCTTGACAGTTTCTGACAGTTTTTTCACTAAGCCAACTGGTTAAAACTTACAATAATTTTGGTTCTTAATTAAATCACTGCTCTGTTATATCTGTTTTCCTGCCCCCCACCCCCTGGCAATGTTTATACTGATAATCCAACTGGGCTATAGCTGCCACACTTGCCTTCTCTGCCCTTTATATTGCTGGCAAAACAGTTCTAGTTTTGCAAAATTCCCTTGGAATCTCCCAGTTTGTAAAAATTCAAAGCACCAGCAGGTCAGATTCAGCCAGCTCTTCCAGAACTTTTTGGTTCATATTATTCAGATAATCAGATTAAACATGTACATCTATAGCAGAAGAGTTTTTTCTATTCCCTGGGGCTTGTAATGGCCTGAAAAAGCATTTCATTTTCCTAATCTGATATACATATAGCATTATACTTCTTCCTAATTAGAGAACATTAACATTTCTTGAACATTAATTCTTTTATTTCACTGTTGTTGGCATCTTACCATCTGTGGCTGGTTATGTGCTTTTATCACCAAGAGAATTTTATTTTGTCCCTTAGTATTATTTCCTTTACTCTATAGTTCTGTGCTTTTCCCTAAGTGCACATATGTACTATGTTCAAAAGGTATACACTATTTACAGGAGTAGCTGCAGAAGTTATTCAACAATGGACCATCAAGTTCAAAGTGTGTGAACGCTGTTATTACAGTAACTGCTAAGACAGATATTGCTATCACACTGTAGTTTCGTATTATTTAATTTAGTTTTACTTGCAGTACCTCGAGAGGTTTCAGAAACTAGTAAAGTCATCTAGAAATATTTTATATTCCATCTTTAGATCAGACATTTATGTTATACAAATACCAGAATGTGTGCTTAAGTGTCTTGTCAATAACCCTACAAAGATCTCTTTCCAAGACTCACTATGTTTGAATGCACAACCTAATTGACAGTTCAGACCTCATTTACAAATAATCTCTTCTGAATTGAAATAGTTAAAGGAGTTTAATTTCAGAGATATGCAGCTTTTTTTTTTCTTATGTTTAAGTTTGTTCACTTAAATGCATAGGTTATTTATTAACATTTCATATTTTAAGTAAAATGGGAAAGCATCTAGCCAAGGAATGCAGATCTTTGCTCCCATAAATCAATTTCTGACCTTTCTTCTTGAGATTGACTCTGTCTTTTTATCTTCTGTAACTGAACTCAAATACTATCAAGTTTTCAATGACATGACTCCAAGACTTGAGCACACCTCACTTAACTCCTCACAGGACATCCTTCTCTTCATTATAATTCTAAAGAGATCATTAAAGGGCTACAACAAATGGGAAGGGAATCCACTTGATGTCAGGGCTAAGTGAAGGCCATCTACCACAGAGGGGCAGGAAGGCAGGATCTGAGGGTATTGACTGGGCAATGTGCGCCTGGGGCTGAGCAGGGGGGGAGGCCGGTGGTTGGTAACAGGGCAAGGGGCTGAACAAGGGCCAGGAGCTAACTGGGGTCCCATCAGGGTGGCAAGGCTAAAGACAGGGCTGAGGACAAGGTACAAAATACATGAGAGGCTCATCCAGAAGATGTGTCTGATGTCCATCTGGGGGACAGGGCTGCAGATAAATAATCCTACAGCTCAGCTCAGACAGGTATTGAGGACAATGGCCTTAGACAGGTTCGTGGGACTGGGGGTTTGGGTAGGGGTTCCAGAGGAGGCTCATCAAAATTGCTGAGGGGTATCAGTGCTAGGAAAGGAGAAGAGGAAAAATATGTGCACAGGTGTGCTACAGGGGACTTTCTTACAGATGATGATGATGAAGGCAGTAACAAATGGCCGATGTGAATAGCTGTTTTTGATATAGTCATCAACCTTCTCTGAAGGAACTGAAGCTTTCTACTGAAAAGTGTGGTGTTTCCTGTCCACTGACCCTAGCAAAAATTGTAAGCACCTTTCAGCACTATGGTGCATAAGAAAATGATGATAATACTTAGGATTTGTATAAAACTCATGGCTGCACTAGGTAAAAATGCAGACTTATTTAGAAGCTTATTTTCTTTGTCAGGTCTTTCCTGAAAGGAAAGAACTGATATCAGCCATGTCAGCTGCCTCCAAAAGCCTAATTCTAATTATTCTCTTGTTTGATTTAATTTACATATGAAAACAGACATTTCTATTACCTGCTATTTTACAATTGTCTCTATCATTATTTCAGTCTGAAATAATCAAATGATGCCAGCACTATTCATGCACTGCCAGACCACATTTCTCCCAAAATTGCTTGTTTCAGTCCACAGTTGATAAGGAGTTTCAAAGCCACCACAGATTATGCTGAATTTCCTCCCGTCATAAGAAAACATGTCTACCTATCAAAGCTTTCCCTGCTAACACCAGATTCTCAATGGGGTGTGGACTTTACACATTTACACCAAAGGACTAGTGAATCCCCTGGCCCCCAAACTGGTACCACTTTGCAGCCTTAGGACAAGGAGAGATAAGATGAAGCCTGTCACTGCTCAGCCACATCTGCAAGGGGAACCCACAATTATCCTGTGAGCCCACCAAGGTCTTGGAACTGGAACTGTGGGAACTGGGAAATGGTAGGGGGTTGGTGGGAAAATGATGTGGAAGAGGAGGCTGATAGTCACTACTGTCTGTGTGTGTGTCACCTTGCACAATCTGCCTTGTAAATTTAGGAATGTAACTGATAGATCACATTATAACTATATTCTAAAATGGAATTAAGATTTACTTAAATGTGATGCCTGAAATTTTCACAAAGATTTTGTTTTTCTTAATTTAATCTTCATTTTGAATCTTGGTACTGAACAATTACTTATTTCCATGTTATTGTCATTTGCAGAAAGACTTGTAGGCCTTATAACTTATTGCCTTTTCAGCTATATCAGATATTTTGGTCAAAGATATAAAACTTCTGACTAGCTGCCTCCATTTTATTATTTGACAGTCAGACCTACAATACTACTATTTCAAGTGAGTACTAACCATTTTTTAAAATTATTTTTTAAAATAAATGCAGCAGGTGTTAACAAGAGAGCTTTCCAGAGAGAAGACAGTAATACTGCTCCAAGCAAGCTAGAATCTAGGGTTTGTGGTAGGGTCTGTCTTCCAGTTTAATATCCTGGATATAAAATAGAATCAGATCATTGGCAAGATTAACATGGGAAAAGATAAATTTATCAATTCAACAGTCACAGAGTGTGATTGCATTCCATATAACACATACCAAGTTCAGGACAGCTAAGACAACCAATGTTTGTGTTTCAACTGTATGAGAAAGTTGGTTTTGGACATGGTAGCTAAGTGTGTGAAATCCCTCATTTTTTAAACTAAATTAAGCACCAAGAAAAACAGCATTTACTGTCTGAGTGAAATAGCAAGTTCTAGAAAACTTGTGAAGCATTTCAACTTCAGTAGGTGCAGGGGCCTTGGCATGCATAAAGACATGCTACTTAAATTTGATTTATATGGGCTTTTTGGTAAGTAATCCCAAACTTTTTAAAAAAGGCTTGTAGCCTTTTCCACAAATGCCTTCCTGTTCCTTAAAGGAAAGGTCTCCTGACAATTTTATCACTTTCTTCCTATGGACATGCAGGAGGAACAGCTTTTGCAAAAACTGATTGTTTTCAGAGTATAAATATTAGAGCCTGGAAAAAGCAGCAACGTTTTGCCATGTGAATTTATGAGATAATTCAAAGTCACAAACCTATAGTATAGCTGAGTATAGCTTATGTTGCTTCAATAAAATATAAAACAGCTCTAACTAAAGAAATATAACAGGCTGCTATAAGAAAAATGCACATAGTTAACTTATAATTTTTATTTGTCCTGATTTTTTTCTTTTGTTTTTGTTTTAATTGCTTTGGGTTTTGTTTGTTTTGGTTTTTCTTGGTTGGGTTTTTTTTTCCTTTGGGGCTCAGTGCTCTTTTGTGCCTGAGTGAATATTTCTTGACTTCAGATGCACATGTAGTTGTATATGGATATAAGTATGTTGGTACCCAGAAAACTCTACCCTTGTCCCTTCCACATAAGTTGAAAAAGTCAAGCGGGGCATTTCATTTAAGGATGTAGAAATATGCAGACTACAATATGTGGGTTTTCTTCTTTTTTTGCTATTGCTGTTGTTGAATTTCTTCAGTAGATTTAATGGAAGGACGTTATTTTTACAAAATGTTACTGCATCAATTTAGACTTGTATGAAAATTAACAACCAGAGAGAGGTTTAAAGGATGTGGTTAAAATTTATCTCTCAGACACAAATATTATACCACTGATCTTTCTAATATCTTTATCTCACTAGTTCTTCAGACAGGAAAAAGTACCTTAGTAATTTCAGAGTAACCACAACAAAGAACATTTCTTCTCCAATTGTTTCCTCTTTGCAAAGCCCTAGCCCTTTAAAAGAAATCTCATAAAATCCCAAAGGAAATAATTTTTTAAAATTTGTTTCTTTTAAGGCCACCTGTTATATTTTCTTTCCTATTCAAGTTCTGATACTGCGCCATATTTAACTTATCACAGCATGAAATTTCTTTTAAAATTCTTTGAAAAGTTTGACTCATGACTGCAAAATAACTGTTTTGCAACTGTGTTCTGATTAGATGTATCCTACCACACTTGTAATAGTTTTGGATGAAAGAGAAATAGAATTTTCTTTAATTAAATGCTGAGGATTATAAGAAATGGAATAGAAACTCTGCAGGCTGGTTTTTGATGTTTTTACTCATTTTGAACACTGCTTGACTTTAACAGTAATAACTAAATACAGGGCTGGAACATAATGGGGCTCCTCATGTGCTGGAGCAGGGCCAGAAGCGATAGGATTTGGTAGGATGCAACTCCAAGTTACTGTTCATAGTATCTTTACAGCTTCTCATTTCAAATGAAGTGTTTGGTTAATACATTTCCACCCAAGTTTGTTGTGAACGCTACTTATATTTCTGTCTAGCAACTAGGAAGTCTGTCTGTTGTGCAACTGATAAACATATTTAGGAAAGGTAATTTTCTTGCAGACATGAGAATACTAAAACCTTGGCAAAATAAATGCTCAACTGAAATATCCTTGTTACCCTTTCCTTCAAATCAGGCCTTCAAATGGTGGCTTCTATCCCAATTCAAACTGATCATAGATAATCTAAAGGCTAATACTAAATCACTTTAAGGTCTAGATATCCTGAAAATGAACATACAACTGTCCCATATCCATGTACACTTTTTAAACCTGCAAAGCCTTTTGGTATTTTTTTTAACAAGGGCAATTTTACATAATTTTCATCTATCAAAAAAGATCTATATTCAGCATGCCATGTGGTTATTATTTCTTAGTCTGTATCCCAGCTAAGACACAAACATAAGAATAAGTAGCTCCTTGAAATGCCTAGAAATACTTAAACAATAAGATGAAAGTTGTTGAGCTGAATTAACTAAAATTTAAAAGGGCAAACTGAAATATAGACTGCAATATTAGTAAGATAGTGAAAAATTGGCCACTGTGATGGCAACATTAAGTACTTTTTTTTTAAAAAAAAAAAGCCTTTCAACCATTAGTGGAATATATTAAAAAGAAGGAAAGGTTTGAGCCTGATGCATTCAGTATGCACCTAAATGATTTAGAGGAAGATAAAACTGTTGCTTTTATTTCCCTGTCTCCAGGTAACACTGAAGTATTTGTACCAGCCAACAGTACAAAATAAAGGGATCAAAGCTGGAGAAATTTAAATGGAAACAATATATAATGAGTTTACACTTATGTAAGTTCTAAAATAAAGAGAATACACTTAATAATGGTATTTTATAAGACACAATAGAGAATGAGCCAAAACATTACCAGCACAAAGTATGTATCTCATAGAAAAGCAAAATATTGGGGCATGCCAAGAAGACAAAAAAGACATTTTTACTTTCAGCAAAGGAGCCAAAAGTTGAAGTAAATTTTTCACAAGGCCTTAAGGTGACTATGAAAATACTTCATAAACACCTTAAATGGAATACATAAACCACAAATCAGAAGGGCTATCCAAAAACTCCCCCTCAACCCACTTCTAACTTGCTTAAAAGCTCTAGCTGCTTATGTTTCCTGGCAAGAATTCTTTTAAAAGCCTACAGTTGTATTTCTGTACTGTATTTTCTGCACACACCCAGGATTGGCACCCCATCTCTGTCTTCCACCTGTGGTTGCTTTTGTTACAGAAGCTTGGCTGTTCCGTGCCTCCCTTCACTAAACACCCCCCTGAGACTGTGTACCTAAACCTACAATGTATCCAACTCAAAGCAGAGAGGCCATGTAAAACCAGCCCAGTTCGGTGGGTACTGACCTAGAAAATGGAAAACTTCTTCCTACTGTAAGAAAGAAGAAAGTGCTTTGAATAATAACCTTTACATTCAAGGAGAATACCTGTAAGTACCTGGCTGAGAGCTTTTCTAAGTGCTGAAAAACAAGTGTCACCCTTCCCTGCTTCTGAAGGAGAGAGACCTGTGCACCCCATAGGATGCAGAATGCTTGAAGAGAAACTGGTGAAGGAAATCTCTCTCCTTAGTTAATGAGAAGGCTAAAGCTTGCATTGTCTGTCTTAGATATCGGGGTGTCTCAAAGCCTTTGAAATAACCAACAGCAGTTCACCGGATTTCAAACTTTGACTAAGCCTTCAGGACCCTAAAGTCAATGGCTGACTTATTGTTTAACCTTTTGAATTAACCTAATTTTAGATACATAACCAGATTCAGAAGTGCCTTTTCTGGAGAAATAGGTACTAATCTCTATTTATAGCTCTTCTGCACCCCAGATTTAGGCTTACAACCATCTAAATTCTAAAGACCTGAAACATTTAGACTTACTAAGGTCTACATTCAATATGAAAGGCATAATATTGACATAAAGGCAGTCCCCATGACTAGCCAGGAGGTGGAAGACCTGGTGCTAAGAGCCCTATGCCTTAGCTGCAGTAGATTTGAACTTAGATGTTTATGGACCAGGAAACTATATGTGCCACTGGCAAATAAAGATGATTTTCTGTTGAGATGGAAGTTCAAGAGTCTAACAGGGACAGAAAAACAAGAAAAAATAAACTGGGAAGGAAGAAAGCCATTTCTTTGTCTCCTATATGTGGTATCCTGAAGCTTCCCCTGACTGGTGTTCAATCTCAGTAACTCTTACATTTCTGGTGTATAGGGCTTCATTTACAGGACTGAAGCAGTTCCCCATTTTCTACTTTCATTTGGTTAGGTTAAGGTTAGGCTACCAAGTTAAGTTAAGACTGTTGAGGAGAAGTAGAAGGGCATGTCAGGTTTTCAGCTAGGAGTCCCTAGGTTTTGGTCGTACCTGCCTTAACTGTCTGTCTGTAACTGCCTGACATTCATACTTAAATACAGTCTAAAGAGTGGTACTGGAGGGCTTTCACCACTTAGTCAAATGCCGTGACACCTAACATACACAGACAACTTCAGACAGACCTAGTATTGTTCTGCTCAGACTCTGAGCTGGTCAGAACTAGAAACTGCTTAGCCATGTTGGTCTGGTACTGTGCCAAAACTAACAAGCTGTGGGCTTACCAGGTCAGGCATAGTGCCACAGAAAATCCTCTGTGTGGCTTATGGGTCAGAATAGTTTCTTGTAGCCAGCCTCAGAGCTGACACAGAGAAACTCAAGTCTGCTTCTTCGTGTGTGTGGAGATAGGTTCAGGAAGAGAGCTCCTTGCTGAGTCCTTCCTTTTTTGTCTGAACACAAGAATTTTCTGCTACAGGACACACAGTGCCCCAACTCCAAACAGGGGTGGTGGATGCTTCTTTTCAAGATACTGCAGGGATGAGTTACAGTGCAATATCCTTCAACTGCTAAGGGCCTGGACCTCGCACAGTTCTCCCACTCCATAGTCAGTCCCAATGACGTCTCTTATGTAGGGGACAGACATATTTAGCCAGGAGGCATAGCTGCCTGAATCAGCCTTCTAAAGCCGTCTAGGAAACCATGTGTGTTGTGGATTTATATCGCATCTTTGAGTTTGAATATATTACATTTTTCTTCTGGATTTTGACTTCATGGTGCTTTTTCAAAACAATTTATAAACTAATCTAAAACACTTCTTATTTAGACTGGTGTTCCACACTTCTCATTTCATTCTTTCTCTCTGCATTGACAACTGAAATGAGCTGATGGAGCTTAAACAGCAGACAGGTTTTCACAAAACTAATTTTATGTGATGATAGCACCCTGAAATGGTTTGCCAGTTTCATCTATGCTTCAGTGTCAGGGAAGACCAGAAAAGAAAGTACAAGTGACTACATTCTGTGGACAAGGTTGTATCACAATCACGCCTTAGATTGGCCTTAACAGTTTGGGAACACTGTAAAAGTTACACTTCCATATGAAATTTCAGACACCTAAATTTAATGGCTAAATTATGAAATCAGTTTCTTCAGACTAAGACATAAACAACACAGAAAAACAGACCCTTTCACACCATTATTCAGAACAGCAGGCAGATACATAGGCTTTGAATTGTCTTTTGGCAAAACCCAATTCTTTGTGAGGTCTAGGAAATTAAGACTCCTGATGTAACTACCTAGGTGAAGACCCTAGAATTGGAGGCAGTGAGCATTTGAATGGTCACACTGAATGTCAACTATTGGTGATTAAAAGTGAGTTATACTTAAGACCTCTTCCATGCAGAAGACATGAATGGCAGATGACTAAAAAGGAAGAGGCCTACTGTTGTTGCAGTAAACCAGAATCCCCATGCTGTACATCCATCTTGCTTAATTTCTTTCAAAATCATTGGGTGCGAATTAGGGAAAAAATCTGAAAAGAAAATACTTCCCCTGGTGAGAAGGAAATCGGAATAGTGAGTCACGTTACTGAGTGTACCTATCAACCAGTTAAATTACCCGATAATGACTGTGCTGCCACTGAAGAGCATTTATGCACCTGCATTTTGAATTTGACACTGATGGGTAAAGCAAGGGGGAATATGTATGTATGAGATTGCTTCCTGGCCAATCTTCACTACTTTCTTGATTGACTGATTGGATGACTCACTACTGAGATTTGCCTCTTACCACTTAAAAGATTCTCTGCCATAAGACTGTCAGTGGGAAGGAGATTATTTTTTAGCAAAAGCAGTCATTTGCAGCAATCAGGAAAAGAAAAGCAGCCATAGTAAACAGAGCTAGGAGATGTGACCTTAAATATCCTGTTAGTACTCACAATGTCCTGAAACAGAATATCTGCAGCATGGTGGAGAGGGCAGGCCCAGGTCTTCCAGATTTTTAATGGCAGCTGAAAGGATACCTCTCTATCTTTATTTTATGTGATTTTTGTGTTCATCCCAGGTTTAGCTGGAAAAATAAATGCTGCTTACAAGAGCCTTTCCATGGGCAAATAATTGCAAATAGATTATCTAGCCACAAATAAAATGTTTTAACTAGAGCCTTTCTTTAAAATGAGAAGTTTGCATAACCCTGTAACCACTATGACTGCTATGGTTACCTCTGTGAAACAGTAAATAGTACAAAGCAGGGACTCATCTCTGACTCAGAACAGTTCATGTCCCCAGAGTTAAACTCTGCAACTGCCCAGACCAGAAGGGCTTTATTCAAACGGCCTGTCAGGAGCGGGTTTTAGCCCTTACTAAGCTCCAAACTGTACATGGATACTGCCTGTGCAAGCACTCATTCACATGAGTCAAAACCATGCCAGGGACTATCCTAACAGTCCAGAAGTTGTATGTCAATGCCTTACCCCATTTTATAAACAGAGTAACCACAGCCTGTAAAATAAGGAACGTGCTTGAGAGAAAAAGTTAAAATATGCCCTAACTGACATATCCACATATTCCGTCTTTTTGGTTATAGCTCAGTTTTTATTTTGTTTAGACAAGGGAGGATATCTGCTGGCAAACAGAAGTGGAGCAGAGTCGTGCATATCCTATAAACCATAACAGTTTGGATGTACACTGATATATTTATCAGCTTAACTTCCATCTCACTACACTTTGAGAGTAAAAGAGAATCAGGATAAATTTGCAGTTGAAAGTGGATTCACACCTGCATTAAATGAAGGCAGAAATAATGCTTAGATTATTCAGCTTGAGAAAACTAGACACATATATGGGTACTGATTTCTCTTCTTTCAAAACCTGTGTTGGGAAGGAAGAAGGAAAATATCTTCTTTAGCTTTTGGCAGCAGGTTTCATTCTAGCAGACGCTAGTTGTTGTATGGGGACTTTTAATGTGTTAAGACCAGTAAGGAACTGAATCCATCCTCCTGAGGGACAATATTGCTATGTGAACAACTTTCATTATCTACAGGAAGTTGCTGGGATGCCACATGTCTTTGCCACTAGGGAATTTTCTAAGCAAAACTTCTGTAAATGCTTATTGAATCTCTTCTGAATTGTAGAATGCCAAACATCAATGCCAGACATCTCTGTCTTCGAAAGGAGAGTGCAGATTTATAGAGACAGGGCATTCTCTCTTAGCCAGTAATGAGCAGCCTTTCTGACAGGGTGACACAAGCAACCTTCCAAACCAGACTCTTGAAACCTATATGTTTATGCTCCTACAAGCCACACGCTGTTAAAGTTTTTATGTGGCTATACTGCTTCTTAGACACTTACGGGATCAGTTTAAAAATTGCTGGTTCTTGCAGACAGCTGCTGCTTTTGCTTCTCCTCATTTTGTACCTTCTGCTCTTATCTTTTCAACACCTTTTGTTGCTTTCAGCTCTCCTTTAATCTTCTTGGTTTAATTGCTTTAATCTTGTTTTAATCCATTTGACAATGGATTTTTCTGTTTGCCTTGCCTTTTCTTATACAGGTACTTTAACGTCTTTCCTTTCTCCTAGTTCTTTTCTTTGGTCTTCTGTTACAAGG
>QWTY01021611.1:4994-47872 GCA_008033365.1 Pseudorectes ferrugineus
TTCTTCCCAAAGCCTTTGAAGTCGTGTAGAGACAATTTGATTCATTAGTACACTCAGCCTTGCAGTAACTCTAGCTTCTGCTTTAGTTTCTCTATTAGAAGCACATGTCGGGTCTATAACTTAGGGGAAAGCTCCACCCTCTGACTTCCCCACACAGTTCAAATTCTGCTCTGTCTCACTGAACTCGAGGGGCTGGGGCCTTTCTGCCCTGGGTTTCCACACCTGGGAATGCCACCTCCTCCTCCCTCCCTACTGGTTTGACAAACTTGTGAGCAATATGCTTTTTTTTTCTGAGTGTCTCCACACTAGAGGCTTTTACAGCAGTTGCATGTATTTGCAGTTCTCTTCATATTTTTTCAGAAGAGCTGCAATTATCCCAAGTATTTCCTTACTGGCTTCATGTAGGCTGAGATCCACCAGCAGCACTTCACTAGACATCCTTATGTCACCTTCATTGTCCTTGCTGGGTCAGGCGGCAGGTAACCACCTCATTTCTTCTTCTGGCCTTCAGGATGCAGGGCCAGGCTCCTCCATGAGGGACCACTCGAAAGGATCTCTTGCCTTCTTGACTCAGGTGGCTCATCCCAGAGCTATGTGCCACATACTACTCTCCAAAAGTGGCAGTGTTGGCACCAAGAATATAAAATGTGTCTTGACACACATTCCTTGCTTGGTCTTCTGGTCTGCCCTGCTGCTATGCTATGTCCCACAGAGGGTTTTCACCTCTGCTGATTGCTTTTTCACTGCCCAGTGGGTTTGTGTGTTCCTCCAAACACACACCAAGACCATCACAAACAACCACTAACTCTGAGAGGAACTTTACCTCATAAATGTGTTAAAAACCCCCAGTGTTTCAAGTAAGAGACTTCCTAAGAAACTCTATCACGGGACCACTTGCTGCTCTGGGCATGTAGTTTATTCCATTCCCTCTTTCCACTTTCCAGTGCTTTTCATAAAGTCCTTCTTACCTGCCTGTCTCTTAATATAGATTTTGTTTAGGATGCCAAGCCAGCCTGCCTCATGTTTTCCCTTGGATCTGTTCCCTGCTCCTAGCCAAGGTTGCCTGTGGATCCTGCTTTGAAGTTTTTCTGTGACACATTTGCTGCCGTCGGTGACTCTTCCCTTGGCTGACGTCACCTCGGGGGTCCCTCTCCAGCAGGCTGAGAATCACACTGCCTCTTTGATCAAAATGAAATCCATTTACAAGCGCCCAATGAGCCGGCACAAACAGACCCCCAGGTTTCTAGACAAAACTAGCTGAAACAAAAATACGCCAGTTTTAACTTCAGTTGAATCCTTAATCTAGCTAAGGTGAACCCAGAATATAAAAAAAAAATTATAACATTTCAATTTACAAGCACTTTCTGTTTATTTAGCTCAAATTAATCCCTTATCATCAAAATTGATGTAAGATCAGATTAAATCAAAGTAAGTCTATATACAGGGGTTTACCGCTGTATTTTAGAAAGTGAACTTAAAATTACACTTCAAATAATTTTTATGCTTGGAAAAGGCCTTTTTCTAGAGACCAGCTGGGCCCTGATTATGAATGGTGTTCAGCTCCAGCAGGTCTGGGTGAAGACAGTAGAAGCAGATGGATCTCAGTGATGCTGGAAATCAGACTCAGTCTCAGCACCTACGGCGATTCAGCCTGCACATCCTTCAACCCCCAGTAAAACCTGGCTCTCAATGGCTGTTCCAAGGAGCTGAAGTGGGCAGTCTCTATGCTAGAAAAGTTCATTTTTCTTTGTGATTATGTCTTGAGACTCTGCATGTGTTTGCAAAGTTATTTTCCTGAACCCAATAAGCACAGCAGTTGTCTAGTGTAAAAATGAGGGGTTTCAGCCCAAAAGTTTACCTCCACTTTACTAAGTTTTTCCCTTTCAAGTACTTATAACTATTGATGGCTATGTCAAGTCATCTTCAAAGGAAGGAAGGAAGGAAAGAAGGAGGAGAATTTTGAAGCCAGCTGACTTGGTGTAATCTGTATTTTCTTTAAAACTTCAAGTCCTTCCACAAGGAGTACTGTTCTGACCTCAGACAAGTTGTGGAAAACAGTTTGAAATAAAATGTACTTGAAGCATTAGGGAAGTACCTTCTCTATGTGCTCAGTTCTTCGCTTCCCAACCATTTCCCAAGCGGTTTGCTGTGGTGTCCTGAATCCATGTGCATGCCAGATGTGCACTGGCACTTGTACCCGTGCCACCATCCTCCTTCCTATGCAAAGTCATCCATCACCCCACCAGCTTCTCACCTGCAGGAGGGGATAGCCTGAATTTATTTTGATACTGTCTTTTTTTGATTGGTTTTCTTTGCTGTTGAGCCTGTAATTTAGTTTTGCTGCCATAAATAGTTAACCCCAGAGCGGGAAGCTATGAAACAATCCCTGATGGTATTTGGCTGTATTGACGCAGCAGCCAGGTTTTAATACTCAGGTTTTCTTTTTCCCCCAAGACGCAGAGAAATGATGGATTATCAAATACCACTGGGATCACTGTTCTCTTGCCTAAAAGAGGATACAAGCTTTCATGATGGGAAGAAAGGTCTGGAATAAAGAGAATTTGAGCTCCGGCATCATGAGGCATCAGATAATCAACCCGGTCCCTTCACTTTCTCACCCAGTGGGATCTTATTCCCAGGCTGGTTTTATGTCAGCACAGGGACACACAGGCAGAATTTATGTCCACTAGTGTGCATTAACTCCTGTCCTAACCAGTACTAATTACTGCTAATTATGTGGGACAGTGTTAATTCTTTTAGCAGCATTATCGCTGGCCTTACACTTCTGAAAGTGCCTTTGGGTGAGGCAGCTCACTTTGAAGAGATATTTATGTGGGGAATAAATATAGAGTAGCTAATACACTGTAAATTTACACCACTGGATAGCAGGCTTTAAAGGAGGTCTTTGGGCACAAAGACAGACAAACCCTTGAGTAAGAACCACTCAATAGAAAAGGTGGCAGGATCACCCTGTGTGATCTTGGGAAAGTAATTTTGATCTGGCATTTCTCTTCTGTAAAATTGGAAAAATAACATGTCCCTAACTCTCTCAAGGGTATAATATTTATTTTCTCTGCCTTGCCAATCATTCTCTTTGCTTTTAAAAAATATTCTCCAAACCCTAATTGTTTTTATGTGTTTGCAGTATAAGACATAAAAGACATAAACCCATCATATTTTTCTATATGTATTTTCCCCATTGTGCTGTACTGTTAACATGAGCACTTTGCTGTGCAGAGGCATGGCTATTTGCTGAAAGGATGAATTAAGACATCTAAAATGCTTCAGCATCTTGGCTGAGTGGCACTGCAGAGCTGGAAGGTATCATTAGGCCAAATGGCTCTTTTCTGCAGGAGTGAGAAGCCCAGATATTTTTCAGAGGATTAAGGAAAACCGGTTCACATTCCTCTGTGACCTCCATCCTGCAAATATAGGGCAGGAGGCCACAGCTTTGAATCACAAAAGTCCCTTCACTCCCTTTAGTTTAGGTGTTTCTCTCCTGACTGGGATGTCAGCATTCAGCTTGGGAAGTCAGGAGACATCAGATGATCCCAGTCCACCCTGGCATCAGCATCTCTGCAGTTTAGCTTGTTATTTCTCCTTCCAGAGTCTGCACAGTCACCATGAATACTCAGCAGCATGGTCCTGGATGGTTTTGTTGATGTGGCCATCTCCTTCAGCAAGAGAACTAAGTCAGACCATTGCTGTTAGACCATTATTGTCTGGTCCCTTTGACCCCAACAAGGGGCTGGTGCCCACCAGTTCATCAGATCCATGGAGAAAGGCCAAAAATCATCGCGTGGCATCCTGCCAGGCAGCAGAGCTGCTGCTGCTCCACATAACCGGTGTATGCACCAAGCTGGGCCGTCTGTGCCTCTGAGGGTTTCCCATCTTTGGATGAACCCTTGCCCTTGGGTCCCTCCTTCAGTCTCACTGGCAGCCAGCGACATTTTTTCAGCCTCTCCCATCACTGGCATTTCGTTGCTTTTCCCTGGTTACTGAGCAGGCAGACGTGGCAGCACAGTGCCTGGGAGCCTGCTCCAGCAGCGTTGGCGCACTGATGATCTCTGGGGCTTCCAAGATGATCTCCACATGCATAGTTCCTTAAGACACCCCGAAGAAATGCTTCCTTCCAGAAGTAGTATGCTAGGACACCCTTTCCACTTATCACACTGGAAATACTCATTCCAGCCTTTTTTACTGCTCATGCAGCAGTGCCCATGTCAGGCTTGGGAGTCTCTAACCTTAGACAAGGCACATCTTCCCCAGGCTGCTTTCTCTAGGACTTGTGTACTATATTTGGGGTTATTTTCATCCTTTCCCTGACCATTTGGCTATTTCAAATCATTTTTCTGAGCGTTTCTCTCAACATTATGTCCAGTAAACTGGAATCAGATGTACCACAAATGGCTTTTTCAGTACGTTATCTTTATATCTGCAGATGGATGCCAAGGTTCTTGACCCTGAATAAAGCAATTTTCCATCTGCTTTTTTGGTTTTTAGGTGAAAGAACAGGAGTCTTGTTTGTCCAAATACAGCAATACAGAAACATGCGTCAGTGCTGGGCCTGGGCATTCGGCTGTCTCTGCCTCTGCCTTCCCCACCTACTTTTATGAATAAGAGGCAACATTTGGCCTTTGCAATCAAAATGAACTTTTGCACTCACTTCTCTCTCAATTCCTAAAATTTTAGACTTAATTAAAAATAAAAAAGGGAGGGAGACTGCACTTTCAGCAAGATATTTTCCTTTTCCACTTTTCCCTGTTTGCTTATGATGCTTTCCCACAGAAGTTCCCTGCAAACCAACACCTGAAAAGGCTCAGGTGAGGGGAACAGAACAGCTTATCCTCTCCTTTCCCCCAGTTTTAACTTACAAATGTACTGACTCGATTTATGGGGCTGTAAGAAGCAGGACCAACCTCTGTCCTTCCCTATTCCCTGCCAAAGAGCCAGGGAGAGACAAGCAGCTTCCGAGAGGCTTGTTGGTTTGTGTTCATCAACAGCAGCTGTCAGACAGCTCTCACTGAAGCTCCCCATCCTTTCAAAACCATCACAGCTTTCTAGTTCACGTAGAAATATGCAGCAGTTTCGTTTGTATAAAACCTGCATGAATAAAAATTTAATCTAAGGCTATCACTGCTCTAACAGCAATAATTTCTCTTAAAGGCTCAATACAAAGAATACTAAATACTGTCTATAAATAAGATTGTATTTAATAGACGAGAGAAGCAATTTAATAAGCTTACTAGTAAAATCTTCTCTGCCACTTTCAACCCTAATATAGGTCTTTTTTTCTGAGCAAAACTGGCTTGTTACAAGGAAAACTCGGGCCCCAGTAAACTGTGATTTTTTAAGGTGAAGTCATTCAATTCAAGCTTTCCTGTCCAAAAGGAAGAGGAAAAATATCTACTTAAAGGAAATATTAGTTAATCAGAGGACATCCCTTTCATAATAGAAGCTACTAGGGGATTTAAAAGCACATTCTAATTATAATAGTTCCCTAATTATCTGCCTAACATCTCATTTTTCTGTCTAATCCCACTTTTAATTATAGAGTACCTTTTTTTGCCCATCACACAACTGAAGTACTCTATTTTACTGAAAATAAATCCTTTTAACTGGCGATGTCAGACAAGAAATATTGTCACTGCACCCTGGAACGTGCATGCTGTCTGGGAGGGAAATGCCTTGCCAGTGGTTTTGGATAAAATGCCTGGATGTTCCTTTTAGAAACAGTCTCATTTAAAGCTTTCCAGGTTTTCTCAAGTAAAAGAAAATGCTCTAAACCACACTGTGCTCTGCAACGGTGTCTGGCTGCAAAAGTTTTCACATATTTACTTTTGTTTCCCAAACTCTTGCAGCTTGGCCTCCTAACCACTGATGTTCGATGGGATCCCCGCCACCAGCTGATGGTGGAATAGGATTTGGCCTTTGAACCAAGCCAGCTTGCAATTTGCAGAAAGGAAGCAATATTTGAGCTATGTTATCTATGAGCATCTGGTCATCAAGATCTCGCTTAGTGATTAGTGAGCCGAGAGGAAACCCTATGGAGGGGGGAGAGGAAATCCCGCAAACAGGGTTCCCATTTCCAGCCCCACCATGAGTTTCCTGCCCTATCCTCCAGCAAATCTCAGCTCTCCACTTCCCGAGAATAAAAAAAAAAGAATTACCCTTCAGGGAAGTTGTCAGGCTTAATGGATGTTTATAAATCGCTCGAACAAAAGGTGCTATGTCAGTGAAAAGTACTCATCCCGATGATTATTCAAATGCTCATTAAAATGCATTTTGCTCTATCCTTTCCCTTGGTTTGTGTGGGAGGCAATTGAAAGATTTAGTCTTTGTGGGAAAGCGGGAGAGCTCGAGCACTTTCCTTTGGGTGTGGGAGCTGCAAGTTTGGGGAGTTAAGGACCTTTGGCACGCAGGTAGGGTTTTGTCCAAGGCCTTTAGGCTCCCATCCAGGCTGCAAGCTCTGACAGACCCAGGACTGGCAAGTTCCCTCCAGGAAGACAAGCCAGCGATTAATGGTACCAACCCCTGCTCAAATTTGCATGTATCATTTCCTTAGCTTTGCTCCTGATGGAATTAGGGATCATCCTTTAGTGAAAATTATTCTTAATGTGTATTTAAGCATTAAAAATGAATATGCGTGTGTGATAAAACTTAGGGAATAATTTATAAACAGCTAACATAACGTGAGATATGGAAGAGCTGGCTGCCCTGCAAACCTGTGCAAATGCATGTGTAATGCCAGGATGCTTCTTCCCTCATGGATGTTTCATTATGTCTCGCTGACCCCTTCATGGCAGCTTGATCTGCCGGGGTCTGCTGGCTATTCCAGGTATTAAAAGCTGAAGAAGACACAATATATCTTTTCACTGCATCAGACATCAGCTTGGCACTGAGCTGGTAGCCCAGACACAGAATTTTTCACCCTCTGCAGCTCCATGAAGCTGCGTGTGCAACCACATCCCCTCGAATAGCATTCACGATGAATGGGAACTTTTTTTCCTGCTAACTGAAATAGCAGAATTTCTGCATTAGCTCTGAAAATGAAAAATATGGATTCCCTGGGGAGGAGTTTCTATCCAAAATGCAAAGAACTTTATGCTTTTTGGGCGAAAAGTTGATGCAAGTAACAGTTAATACTGTTTCTAATTAAAGTGCACTTAGGTGCTCTTACCATCCTGTTTAGAGGATGGGAGATGCTTTTGCAGGGCACCATGAGTGCCCCCATGTGCAGTTCTCTCCACTCACCCTTGCAGTTGTCACATAAAGCATCAGTAGTGACCCCTCCACTACCATTTTGACTTCTACTTTTTTCCCCTCCCCTGGGGGTTACTTTTTCTGTCTTGTCCTTTCTTTATGCCAGGCAAACCCTCATTGTCACTGCAGGCAGCTGCTGGGATGAACTCAGCCTCCTCTAGTGCATTACACAACCACGTGAACTGGCACTTCTTGCGCCTCCTCTGCAGAGGCTGGAACAGACTGTGCAAAGCATGAACCAGGGGTGAGTCAGGCTCCATGAATTTCTCTCCTCTGTGCAAGCCCAGTCTGATCCTGACCATATCCCAACCTTTTCTCTGTACCCATCAGCAAGCAAGAACCAAACTTGGTATCACCTTGTTTGTTGGCTCAGTCAGCCAACAAACTGCCAGGTTTCAAGTCTTCCTTTATTATTATTTTTTTTTAATTTTGCAGCCAGTGCCTTTTTTCCCTCTGGTCCTTTAGTGCTTTCCTTGTGTTGCTCGTGTGCTGTTCAATCTGTGTTCTTGCAGGTTTTGAAGCGGCCTTCAGTGCCTGCCCCTCTCTCATCCAGGACTTGGATGTGATACACACCAAGGAAATGGAAAAGGGGGCAGACTGTGCCCATTGGAGCCTTCCTGCCCTACTCCTCTTCTTTCTGACTTGCCTTCATCCACTGCCCACTGTGGTGTACACTGACTCTACCACATCCCAGAAGATGGAAAGAGATGTTTTTGCTCAAACATTGCCCGGTTCATTCTTCTTTAATAAACAGATCATTTAGTTTCATTTCTCATCACTTTATTTCTCACCTAATTCAAACAGCATCTGCTGGGCATGCCAGACTGGCTGCTCTTCTAGCAAATCTAGTTGGTTTAGTCAATTATACTGGCAAGTGAACATTTTCAGCATGGTAAACTTCCCTCTGCCGAGGGCTGATGCTCCACGAGATTGGTGAGCCCCAAGAAAGGGGCACCGTGACCTGATGAGATTGGTGGACTGATAATAAGAGTATGTGAGGACAAATCTAGTCCCACCTGCATCCTTAGGACAGACTGAGGTTCCTTAGGAAAGGCCTAAAGCCCCTGAATCCCCTTGCAAATCTGCTCCTGGGGTGACACTCCAGCTAAATCTTGCATGTGCCAATGCACACATTCTTCCTTGTCAAGTAATTAAAATGCAGTGGGCAAATGATGGAGTAGCAGGAAGGTGGGGATACTAAGCACTTCAAGCAGTGGACAGGAATCTGTTTTCCCATCTCCTTCACAGATGTGCAGTAGAAATTTAATGGTCACTTAGAGCAAAACTTCCCTATGGACTCTCAGCACTGGCCTAAATTTCAATTAAGGTGCTTGATTTGGCACACAACACTTTGCTAACCCAGCTATGCTTTGCATCCCATATCTAAGGTCCAAAAACCTGGTCCTCAGCTCTTTGGAAGCCTTACCTCTGCAAGAAGAGCTGTAAGACCTTCTAAATTTTTCTACCACCCTCCATGACCTTCAAGTCTGACAACTTTGAATAAAAGAGGCTAGTTTTGCACAAAAAAGGTGTTAATAAAATTAGTCTTGTTGGCACACAATATGAAGGGTGTCTTCAACTCTGGAAGGACACAGGCATGCAGATGATATTACTGACAATTAGGCAAGAGTAACAATAGATCTTCCCCATAACGCTACCTTGCTGTGGCCAATAAGATTGTGGTAAACTCTGATGCAGCCTTATCCACTACTTAATTATCTAGAAATCAGCCCCCATGTAATGCTTACCTTTGTGCAGAAGCTTCTGTCCCCCAACAATGAGACTCAACAGCATGGGCCCACCACTGCCACTTGTTTGGAGCAAGGCTTGGATCATGCTCCTCACAGATGACAGACTGAGCCTTTGTCAAAGTGTGGGTGCAAAAGAGATCTACATGGACCAGAAGCTTCTGCCTAAAGCTTGAAGAGATGTCTGGTGGGGATGCAGGGGCAGGTACAGCAGACTCCACAAAGGCAGATGCTACAAAATCATCAAGGGCATGAGCTGAAAGTGCAAATTGCTGGGGTTTTTTATGCTGAAACTTTCCCCTTCAGCCCTACAGCTTTCATCACAAAGCAGCAGTAGAGGAGGTAGTCCTTGGTCCTGCTCAAGGGCTCCTTCTTTTCTCCTGCATCCTCTTGACCCTCCTCTGTCAAGTCTCGAGGCAGTCTAAGGTCATTTCCCCATCTGAAAAATTACTGCTAGAGACCAACCTCTCTATTTGTTCCAGGACTCGAGGATTGAGATGGAATTCTTTCTTGCCATAAAGATATTTAAGCAGAAACTGTTGGCAGAAATGTGTGGGTTTACTGGCCCTATCTGCATTTCGATACATTCTGTTACACAGGATGATGCAATCCTTGTCTATCCCAACAGAAGCAAAATTTAAGAAATTCCCTATTTTTTCTGATGGTTGGACATGCTTTTCTCAGAGATCACAACTTATTCTATGTGTTTGTTGTTATTACTACTTATGTTCCCTTAGAAATAAAATCCAAAGAATCTTAATAAGGAGAAATAAATACCATTATTTCTGGTCTTTAACAAATAAGTATCATTAATTCCCTCTGATTATCAGTCTTATTAGTTTTCCAGCTTGGAAGGTCCATTTTCTTGCAGAAATCAGTGTGACATATTCTCTCAGCAAATCCCCAAAACTAATAATCTCTAGAGTCATCTGGAAGTTTCATGGTAAAAACTAGACTCACCCACATTAATTTTTCCACTACAACCAAAGGTTTGCCAAATGTCTTGAGAACTCACATCAAACCCAATGGCTGTTGGTCACTCCAGTTGTTGGAGCAACCACTTTCCCTACTAAGTCTCAAGTTTGGACCCATGAATTTTGTCCATGGCTTGAATTTACAGATGGTTTGGCTGCCTGGGAGCAGGGAGTAACACTTCCACACAGAGCCATTTCTGCTTTTTTAAATTATTTGGAAGCTACGCTTCACATTAACGGATGCTTTTGCAAATACCCAGAATTTGGTAGCACTTCCAAGATGGTATCCAAAACTAATCGCACAGTAGAAGACAATTATATGATCCTCAAAATACTTCACATTTTTTCAGAAAACACTTCCTTGACCCCTGCTCAGTACAAATCACCAGAGGAATTTATCCTAAGTACCCCCAGATCTCATAACAAATTCCTGATGCTTTTACAGGATCAGGCTCTTCCTCCATGGACAAACTTTGTACACAAGAGTGTGTGCAACATTGTTTTCCACCACCACAGAAACTTTCCTCCCTTTGCTAGAATTGACATTGTTTCTTACGACCAAATGAAACTAGATCTTCACTGAAGACTGAACTTCAAGGGGAAATTTCACACTGAAAAAGAACTGGAGAAAAAAACCCCAGTCCCTCGCTGTCTAGTGTGACAGACAGACAGGCAGGATTTCCCTGATGCTCTTTTTCCAAGGAAGGGTTGGAGCACTAGGAGCAGCCCCAGAGGGAGCACTGCAAAGCCCAACACCACCCCACACCCCCCCCAACACATATTTTCACAAAACAAACCCCAAACTAACCAAACTTTAAAGCAAAAACCCCTACAAATTTCAGATACTGCTGCAGAGGGGTACCTGTAGAAATATTAGAAGGAGCTACAACTTACCTGTTAATCACTGCTATTAAGAATGAATTTGTCCTTCTGTGGCTCTTTTCATCCACAGACATATCAAAGGACTAAAGGACACAAACATTAGCTAAGCATCATCATGTCTCTCCTATCGGCCAGAGCAGTTTGAGGGATCTGGAACCTGGCACCCGGGACAAAGCAGTAACTTGCCGGAGATATTAAACTCTGGAATCAGTGCCAGAAGCAGGAGCCAAACAAAGCCTGCACTGGAATCAATTTTCAGGCTTTTTTGGGATGGTTCTGTTTCACTTATTTTTTAAAACAAATATGTATTTGAGGAGCTGTGCTCATTATGGTGGTTTACTTACCGGAGGCAAAGCTCTGTCCATGGGTAATTATATGTGGGTGTCCCTTCGGAGCCTCTGCTGTGTGGCAGACTTCACCCATGGAGCGTTCAAATACAAACACTGGAACAAGGTCTTTTTCTGAGATCCTGTTTATTTTTTGAGAAATGCTTCTGATTGAGATGGAAAACACTGTCCCATCACCCCTAAGGCCAAGAGTCCCTTCTTTTTCACGTTGGCCCCCGTTATAGACTGCCTCCCTCCCCAATAAATCAGTTAACACACCTATTTTTCATAATACATCCAGCTGTCTTACAAAAAGCCAATGAATTATTCTTGGTTTTAGTGCAACCGCTGAAAATATTTCAAAGTGAAAAGGAATTGACCCAACCTACTGTGCACATTATTTATTCAGAGGTAGTACAAAAACGAGTCCCTGATGTTACTAAAACAAATCCTAATAAGTACAGAGAGCATCAATTACAGGCTTCCTTTTATAGTCCTATATATCTCTTTCCCTTTCTAGAGATAGTATCACATGTGAGGGGCCACCGTGTTGGCTTTCAAATCTATTGAGCTTTCATAATTATAACCTCCATTTTAACCTCTTTTATAGGACACACTATACCATTTCACGTTATGTTCCTTGAATCCCAACCAACCCTAGGAGAAAGTGGCTTTAAAGCTCGCTTCTGATAAGATGTGCTTAAAATGGGAAATATTAAGCATTCATAACCTTATGCATACATTACATCAGGGTACCAAGCACAAGGAAGAGCAAAGCAAAATAGATCTTGTGAGCCTCACTTGGACTTTTGCTTTTAGCTCAGTAAATATTCAGCATGCACGTAACCTGACATAATGGAACTAGGGAAATATTAACTGCAGTGAAATAGGTGGATTTTTTTTTTTTGGTCCAGTCTGTATGGAATGTCCTTCTATTTAATCAAAAAGCTTGGAATGATTCCTAATCTATCATAAAAAATTTTAAGGACATGATTAATTCCATTGTTTAAATGCTGTTTTATTGCCATAAGAAACTCTCATAAATGATCCCACACCTTTCCCTGTGATCATTTCCTTTTAAAGTAATATACTAATTAATTTCAATTAAATATATGTAAAAGAAGATATATTTTGAAAAATGCTTCTCCCTTGCCATTTGCTAATATAGTGAAAAAGTGTAAACCTTGGAACATTTAGCATAGAAAATATTAATTTTTGGTAATTTCTCAAGGGGACAATTTATTAAATGAAAGGCTTTTAACATTAGCTAAAAGCAGCCCTGTAAATCATGGGTGTCATCAAACTGCTTCATCACTTCATTAATTTAAAAGATTATTATATGCGTAACTGACATAATTTTGAACAATGTTACATGGTTAATTTATTAATGTAGAAAAGCAGAAATGACATGCTGAATTGATTTATTATTATAATTGTATAATTTTAGGACTTTTCTCTGTGACTTTCACCAACAGAACAAATGATTCCCGGTGAAATTGTGCTATTATTTAATTTTTTTTTCTTTTTTTTTTAAGGCAGGGCTACTCACTGATGTCTGCAAGGACTTAGGAAGAGGGTGTCCAGCATGGCTCCTTGGTGTTTAAGTAGAAGCTGTTGAAAGACCTCCTTTACAACACATAGTCATATTGTGGTTTTAATAAATTTAAAGCACTTTTTACCCCTTTCAGTAGTCAAAAAATATTTTAAAGTTACTGTAGTTATGTTAAAAACCTGATTCTGAGTAAGCTTGCTTAAATGTGTGTATTCCTAAGTTTTTCACATGCACAGAAAGATGATTTTGGGTAGTGGAGTTTGCCCAGCTCCACTGCAGACCCAAGAGCCTCGCACGGCCCGGCCCCACAGTATTTTTGCTCATAATTATATTGGTGAGCAGTTAGTGCTGGCTTCGTGCCCAGATTGAAAATATAATGCAACATCATTTCTGCATAGAAAGCTCAGTTCAACTTGTCTTCAAAACCAGTATACCACGTTCGGGATTTATTTTTAGATTGAAATGATGCGTGACTCTGGAACCCTGCAAAGCTGACGGAACATTCCTTGTTTCAGCCCAAAGGTGCGTGTGCAAGGGAAGGGAGGCACCACTGAAACAACCTTGCCTCGAAAATCAGGAATAAGGTTAAATCAAGATCTGACTAAATGCGGCCCCAGATGATCACTTGGGGACACACTTCGTGTGTTCCTTCAGGAACGTTGCTAACACGCATCCCTTTAGCAGAGCCTAAAAAAGCCCAGCAATCCTCCCTGGCATCCCAGAGCTCTGTGTCCCAGTGCTGCAGCCTGGCTTTCTCAGGCCAAATTGGCACCAAAACAGTTATGGGTTTTGCGTACATTTTGGCTGAATTCCCCAGCCCCACACTCATGCTGCATGGCTACAGCTGTGTCTGGAACCAAGCTGTGTGGGTGCCCAGGCGACTGGAAAATGTTCTTACAGCGTGTTTACACCCTAAGAAACAAACGCCTTCAGTACACAAGCCTTGATACAGGAAATCTTGTAAAGGGTGACTACAGGTACATCCCATTTGGAGCAGCATTTATGTTGCATGGGGAGACACTGGCAGGTGCCAAAAACCATGGGAAGAGTCATGAAGAGTAACTCCAGCCTGAGCCATCGGCGATGCCCTGGTTAGACCTCCAGTGTCCACAGGACACAGGTCCCTGTGGGTCTACATAAGCATTAGCATGGTACAGATGTCCCCAAAACCTTGGGTCACCTCCAGCCTTGCTTAACGCTAATGAGGAAATCCCTGAAAGTTTGTGTCACCTCCAGCCTCACCTAATGCTCATGTTAAGCAGCCAAACCAAGCTTTAGGGCTTTGATTACAACCTGAAAGGACCAGGAGTGGAATGGATACACTAGCATCAAGGACAAATTGGTTTTGTTAAAACCCATCACATCAGCTGCATTGAGTTCCACTGTAACAGTGTGAGCTTGAGCTGTGGGCACCTGTGTCAAGCCAGGAGCATGGGGCTGGGAGTGGGGAAATGTGAGCTGCACACTGAGTGATGCTCATGTGGGGTGGAAAAGCCTGGGCATGTCCCCAGACTCCTCTCTTTTGTCCATTTTGAGTTATCTTTAGATGACCAGACACTCAGGCCTGGCCTCTAGGAGGGCCATCTGAGATGCCAATAATAAGGACAACAAAAAGCAGAGAATTTCACAGTGGATAAATTTAAAATACAAGTTAAAAACCGGACCATTTCAGAGCAGTGGTTAAGGTCCTCCATCATCAAATGGTGTCACAAGAGCATTCTGGGCAATTACTGACAATTTTTAAGAGAGTATTTTTCTTTCCCTGTAATCTTACATAATGCCTTTCATATGTAATACCTTGAGCATATGCAGTATGCAAAACACTCTACCAACTGTACACAGACAGAAATCATTTCGCCATTACGCACAGCCATGGCCAGGGCTGCAGAATGGTGACCAGATGGTCTGAGCACAGCACAGGCTGCAAGACTAAAGAGCAGGGAAAAAATTTTAGCTGGGGCAAGCCCAGGCTCTTATGAAAAGCACCATGTGGTTTTTAATGTGCACGGAGTGAAGACAGGACCTCTGATTTTAAGATACTACCCCCCAAGATGTAAATTATCCAGAAAGGCATCCTTCATGCCATGAAGTTTCAGCCCATCACTCACGTATATTATTTCAGTGCTCACAAGTTATATAGGGCATATTATAAATCTCCAATTATCTCTGGCATGTGCACAGTTGACTTTTATTTTTGATGATGTTAATTTTTAATTTTTTTTCCTAAGGGTGTCACTAAGGACATGGGGAAACAATTTAGGAGATTAAAAAAAAAAAAAAGGAGGAAAGATTTGAGCCAAATGCTTTCTTACAGGAAACATTTATTTGCATTTGAGTGTCTCATCTAACAAAGTTCCCCCATATTTTCCCACAACAGACAGGAACTTGTCTGCATTAGCATTTTAAGAAATGAATCCTAAAGACCAGCAAGTGTCAATACGCTGTCACAAGTGGGATTGATGGCTCTTAACAGAGCTCTTCTCACATGAGTGCAAATAACTGTCTTTCAGTTCATCACAGGCATTTTGGTTAACATAAACTTCTCATATGTTCACATGGCCTTTAAAATCCTTACGAAAGCAAAACGGAGGGGCTGGTCCTGTTCTACCACAATTAGGGGCAAAATTTCTCCTTGCCTGATGGAGAGAAAATGAGAACCTAATTACAAGCAAATGGAATATTGTAATTTTCTGCAACCTGATCTTACAGATCACATCATAAATAGAGAGCTTAAAAGGTGAGCTAGAGGGAATTTACAGAGAATAACAAATTAAAAAAATAATTCATATATTCTACGTGATCTGGACTGGATGTGTGCTGGGCAAAAAGAGCTGGGTTTGATCTGAATATTTAGCGCTGCAAACATCTGCTAGCCTTATTACAAAATTGCACTTTGGTTGTCATAATTAGCATCCACATGATGCTGTTCTACACGTGATATTCACAAAATCAGAAAAAGATGGGATAGTGGAAGCACTCAATTAATGTAATTTCTGGATGTTATATACTACTAGTGTGTGACTCTTTTGGCTTCCCCCTCCTCTCTTGACACAGAGGGATCCCGTTTTCTTTCTTTTTTTTTTTTTAAGAAAGATATTTTAACCCAAGTGACAGCTTAGTTACAGATTTTCTTTTAGTGCAGATTGCCACTGGTAACGTCACCAGCCTGAACATGAGTAGTGCTGTCTCATGATGACTGAAGGAAATCTGAAAGCCTCTCCCACTCTCAAGCTTAAGAAGACAAATCCAGACATGCAGCAAAGGTGAAAACAACAGAGTTCCACTAGTAGTGTAAAGCTGCAAGCTTCAGTGTAACACTGGCTATGCTTGTCCGTGGAACAGAAGCCTCCAGGATTACAGTCACAGGCAGTAACTTAATTCAGATAATTAACCATCCATAAACCTCCCAACAAGAACATGTGCAAAGTCAACGACAGAGTTCAGGGGTACTGCAGCCTGCCAGAAGTGGGGGAGAACAGGAGGGTAAAGAAAAAACAAGTTTTTCAGTTTCAAATGTGTTCCTGTCAGGACAGGGTAAACCCAGGAATGCCAGGCATCTTCTGTGAAAAACAAAGTAACAACAAAGACCCATTAATATTGTCCCCCAACACTCCCCTCCTGCAACCACACTTAATAAATCAACCTTTTCAGACCAAAAATACTACAAACCAAAGTAACTTCTGACAGCTATTTGGTTTCGGATGTCACTTCTCCCAAGACATCAGCACCTTCCCAGCTAAACCAGCCATGAGAAAGAGAAGTTCACAAGACACCAATACATTAGTTTTTCAGCATAGGTCTGGATGTGGTAGACCTTCACTGCTTCCCCACTGTTGGATTCTCTAGGAGCCATTTCCACAAGCACTGGAGACCTTTTGGCATTAGATCCAACTTCTCCCCAGCCCCTCCAGTAGAGCAGCCCACTCTCAGCCCCTCCAGCCGTAGGGAAGTGCTGGGTCTTCAGGGCAAGAAGAGGGTTGTCAATAAAAGGAGGGGTTTGCTGTCCAGATATTTCATTCCATGGCTGGCAAATACCCTGATGATGCAGGGGCTTCACTTGATTCAGCTCCCAAACATGGCATTTAAGCTGTGGAGAGCAACAGTGTTGCAGTCGTCGCATCTGGCTTGGCTTGGCCTCAGTCGCTGATGTCACACCTAATGCTGTCTGTTTCCCTGCTTTCCTTAGTGGCAAGGTATCCACATCCTTTCCTCTTCGTATTCATTCCTTGCTTTCACTTCTCACTTTCTTCCTTTCTCTTTCCTTCTGCTCCCCTCTTTCACCCTTTGTCCAGCTCCTCTTCTTTCCTCCTGCTATACTCTTTCCTCTTCCACCTGCTCATGACCACTTTCTTTTTTCTGAGTCAAAAAACTAACACAAAAATCTGACAGAAAAACCAAAGAGGTGAGCTATTTAGACTGATCTTACAAAGACAACACCTCTGGCTAGAAAAGTCACATCCCTGAATTCCAAAATTTACCAAGTGGGAGATAATTTGGGGGAAGTATCCCTGTATGACGCTCTTGCTTTTACATTCTTTCCAGATGTTGTGGGTCCCCATAGCAGATGAGACACTGGGTTAGATTTTTAGTTTTGAACCCGTATGGCTTTTCTTATGTTCTTTTTTGAACCTAGGAATCAGATATTAGCCTCTTTATAGTGGGAAAGCTCTCTGTAGTGAACCATATGAAATTGAGATGAGTGTTGTCCCTGAGGAATCATCCACACCATCTGTTGGAGACAGGATTATGTTTCCTTAAACCCAACCTTTACAGATGTGTCTCCTACAGCGGTGATTCCACATAGTTACTGAATATTCTGCTCCAGTGCTTAACTGTTTTTGGTATGAGGAAGTTCCGTAATATCTCATCTAAATCTCCTTTACTGCATATTAAGCTGATTATTTCTATTCCTTCCCTTAACAGATATGGACTAAAATCTCATTGCCCTCTCCTTTCTACTAACCTTGCAGAGAGCAGAAGACTGTCACCACTCTCTTGCCAGCTTAAAAGAATCACATACTATCAACTTTTCTGGTAATTTCATCCCAATATTATAGAAAACTTAAATCTTCTTCTCTCCGGAGCAAGCTGTGCTCTTTCTGCCTCTGCAAGAGGCAATAGGGCAGGCTCTGAATTGTCTGGGAGAAAATGGCAGAGTCCATAAAGCAGGCAGGATGCCCAGAGAAGATTTATGGCTGAGGCACTCAAGAGCTGTGTTGTCTGAGTGTTTCTCTTGGAAAGCTCTGCTCTCGCGGGCGCAGCCAGCCCTTACCCCTGCCCCACTGGCAGCAGGGCTGCGGTATCGCTGCTGTTTCTCCGGCAGGCTTTGGATGGGTAATTAGCCTTTCTCAGGAGTAGTGCTGGAGACTACTACAGGCAGAAGGGAAAACAAACATAAAATGAAATCCAGGCAAGAGGGTAATATTTCCATCATCAAAGCTGACTTACTGCACTGCGAATCCTTTGAGCAGCAGAAACCCGATGTGCAAACCCCGCTGAAAGAGAAATCTTTGTATGAGCCTTTCTCGTAGGATAATTTTAGACTTTGGCACTTCTTTTCACAAGGACAATTTTAAATCTGGAATTTTTAACAGACATCCAAGGCCATTAGGTCATGGAATATGACTTCTTCTGAAACACAGGCCAATGAATTTCACCTACATACCCCTACAAACATATTTGCAGGGAAAAGTTTGTTCACAAGTGGGAGTTTCTATAGGAAAAATTATATGTTTGGGAGGACAGGCAGGACACCAGGAAACCCAACTCCTTGAACTGCTGGACTCTGACTCTGACTCATAGAAGAGTGCTCAGAAAACTATATGTCCTTCCTTCCCTATCTCACTGGTACTATCCTCCTGGACAAAGCCACCAGTACTCACTTCTCCAAGCTAGACCTGGGCAGATCCCTCTGGGACCTTCCAACAAACAGAAACTCCTCAGACCTGGTGCCTAGTGTTGCTGGGTGGGCACTGGAGCATATTTCCTGGTTTTGCATGGAGGCAGGGAGGATTTTGTACAAAGGAAAGATGACAGGAACAGAGGAAGAAAACTGTGATAAAGCTGACACATCCCTTTGATAAATTTATTAAGAATCTCTGCTTCTCCCCTCTCCTAAACAAGGACTGAAAATGCTTGGTTTTATTTTTCTCATGAGAACTCACACCAAGATATTTACTCTGGGAGAAGATAGAATGAGAGAAGGAAAGAGGAGACCCTGAATGTATTTTGGATATTCCAGCATATTTGGATTTGAATAGTTTTCTCTCTTCTTTACAATTAAACTAAACTTCTTGTGCCTTTTCTGTTCAGCTTCCCAAGCAAACAACACAGGAATTGCCACAGAGAGGCAGAGTATCTAAGCTTAAGCACACAAATGGTGGAAAGCTGCATATCCTTTCTATGCACTTCTGTACCTTCCCACTTCTCTCCACAGTTTCCTTGTTTCTGGTGAGAGAAGTCTCTCCCAGCTCTCCTCCTTCACCACTCTGTTTCCCATCTCCCTTTCCCCTGTCTGAAGCTCTCTTTGGAGACCATCAGCTTTGTGGCTCCTTTCTGAGATGCTTTGATTTTTACCATTGGTAACACTGCCTGGGATGCTAAAGGAGAGCTGGGGGTGGAGTGGGAAAGAGGGACTGATCTACACAGCTGTGCAGTCCATCCAGAAGATGCTGGGTTGGTAACTCATCACTGAAGTCTTTCAGTGAAAATCACTACATAGCATCAAAGTGTAAACTCCTGCCAAGCATCAAAGAAATTTATTGGCCAAAGCAACACACATGAGTATTTTTATGCTTGAATAGTGATGCTTCTGAAGGGCTAAATAAATGTTCAAGTATAATCACAGTTCATGCATGTGTTGATGAAAAAGAAGATATCACAAAACTCAAAACAAACCAGCAGAACAATAAAACCCAACAAAACCCTCAGTTCTGCCTCCCTCCCCCGCAAGGTTAAAATCTCTTCAAATCAAGAGAGACCGCACGGGCAGACAACTATGGGAGGCTTTACACTGATGTTTTCTTTCTTTGAAAAGGCTTTAAATGCCTTTCTCATGTTTTTACAAAAGCTTTTACATTTTCCAGGGGTTCTCTTTCTGTCTGAATGCCACTGCTAGCAAAGGAAAGGAAATTCTTCATGTCCTTTTGTTGAAATTACGTCAAGGGCTTCATGAGAAAATTCCACGTGCATGGAGCCCTGCATGGGCTCCTATAGATGGCAGGGAGGGAAAATCAATTCCAGCCTAGGAAACGAACAGATGTTTCATTCATGGCTGTATCAACAAAGTGATATTAATCAATAATGAGATCCATTCTTTACCCCCCACAGCTGACTGCCTGGCTCAGTTGGGCAGAATCCAAGGGGATTCTGCCACTCGTGCAAGTGGGCTTGAAACTGGTCCCAAAGTGGCAGCCACACAAGCCAGGCATGCTTCCTACCAGCCTGTGCTGATGAACAGCATCCAGCCTTAACCTAGACATCCACAACTAGTTAGACTGGTGATTATTATGTTTAGCATCACAGCTGGTTTAAAGAGAGCTCACCATTAACCAGTACTCGGTGCTTTGATGTCCATCCCCAATATGTTTTTTTAACAATTATCAAGTTATTAGGGGCCATGGACTGCAGAAGACATTCCCCAGAGGTTGCATGGACCCATCCAAAACTCCTCTTACATCTGAGCTGCAGTTGGTGAAAGCAGAGAGAGAAGATGTATGGAAAAAAAAGTCAGTAGTTGGGAAATGGAAGGGAAGGGAAGGATTAAATGAAAAGCTCTGCCAGGATGTAGCCATGGGGAGCTAATTCACCATTAGCAGATCAACTTGAGTGAGGACTGAGTTTAAAGGGTCAGAGACTAGCAGACAGCTGGCACTCAGCTGGTGATGCTGCTGTGGGTGTGCTGCTCCAGCACCAGTTATAAACAACACCAGGATACGTTCTGGATTTTTTTATTATTATTATTGTTTTTTGAAGTGACTTGTACAGGAAATTTTTCTTCATCACATGTAAAAGCTGTTCCAATTCCCTGAAGTAAGAGACTTGGCAAGTCAATTACAGGGAAAGTAGAATTGCTGAAGCATATGAACGAATTTTAACAACATGCAAGTGTAACTTTTATTGCCAACAGTAGATGCACATTGGAATTTGAGGGGGGGGGAAGAAACCGTGATGAAGTGGCAAAATGCAGTTGTTTTTCTTTATCTCCAGAGAATGCTGTGGTTTCATTTGCAAATGAATCATTTTGTTGTGATTTATTCACTTTGTAAATGGATCTGATTTATTTTCCCAGGGGATTTGAGAGATTTTTTTAGTAAAGCAAGTTATCGAGCTGGCTTACAACCAGAGGCAACATAATTGCACCAAAATGTTTGAAGAAGATCAAGTTAGGGTGTCACCTGCCAGAACATTTTGGCAACAAAACAGAATAAAATCCAAGAATACAAGAACATAAACAAAAAAGAAAACAACCCCCAAACCAACTGATATATATATATATATATATATGTAAAAACAAGAAAGAAAAAGAGAAAAATAGGATTTAGACAAACCAAACACAGACCCACCAGTTGTTAAAAGAGCCTTTAAAGGAATACCCTCCCTTGGAGCACTCTGTTCCAGGGCACTACAATATCAACTTTGACAGAGCAATTAAATTGTTTAATAATCAAGCCTGGATCTCATTTATACGTCACATGAACATTGTAAAACAGAACGTATGGAAAGCGTGCTGTACAATAAGATGTGGTTTATTTCATATCACAAGTTTGCTGGTAATTAGATAGTTCATACCACGGGAAAAAATGTTAACACCTACCAAAGAGAATATATACAGCCAGCAGATTTGCCAGCTTCAATAGTTTTCCTACCCTCTCAGTCTTTATTTTTTTTAACTTTCCATCCCACTGAGAACGTGGAAGTTGTTCCAAATCCAGATCTCAAAACTTAGTGGAAAGATGCTCCAATCATCTCAGGAACTCCTGTACCTGGCTGCAGAAGAAAGCCTTCCAAAGACGTAATGGTTAAACTTAAACCTATGTACAGAATCTATCATTTTGGCAACAGTTTAAAACTAGAGGTGGGCCTGCTCCAGACATAAACAACTTTTCTCAGGAGTTTCCAGCATCTTGCTTCCCTTCTTACACTTGTGGCAAATGAACTGAATATGGAGGGTTTTCAGCATCATTGCCATAAGAAAGATGCAAAGTTTTGCCGTCTATTCCCTGCCTAGGAAGTACTCCCTTCAAGACATCCACCACACCAGATGAAACCCATGCAGCCAGACACAGCTCTACAAACCATCTCCCATTATCAGAAACATTTTTGTTATGAAGCAGCTTTCATTCTCAGCACAGAGGAATGGACCAATGCTTGATTTTCTGCCACAGAAGAATTGATTTGGATAATGTGGCCACATCTCCTGGCAGGAGAGGTCTCAAAGTTTATTTTAGCAGCAAGTGGAACACCTCCCACTTAGAAAGTTAGTGTTCCTGCAGCAGGTTGGAAAGAGTTTACAATAGGCTTTGATGCCTTTGCTCAGCCACATTTCCTCTTCCAGGATTTGTTGGGAAGAGGGGGAGGGAGAAAAGAGAATAGGTTCCAAACCCTTTACTATCTCTTCTGAGCTTGTTGTCTTTTGTAAGCCACAAAGAACAGATTTTCTTTTGTAAATCCTTAGTAATTAAATGAGTACTTCACTGGCTATATTCTTCAATGGTCTTGTTTCCTAGGTTTTGCCTTTGACAGTCATATTTTGCAAAGGCTGCTGAGATGACTAGGCACCTTACCCTACTTAACGCTAAACCAATTGATGCCCGTGCACACTGCATGAAGGAGGAAAAGTTTCATTAATGGCACTTCATTAAAGAACTGTGCTGGAAAGCCCTAAATGTGACCGAACCAACCAAAATCCAGAGCGAGCTGTCTATTAGGAAAGCAACAAAGACAGTTTCGGAAACTGAACTCTGGCTCCACTGCAGCGGATTAGGAAGAGTGATGGGATTAGTGTTTAATGACCTGGGGCAAGAGACAAAGGGAATTTCGACAAAGAGGTTTAGATATGGAAGAATTAACACTCTCTATCCCAGCCATGCCTCTGATGACTTCCAGCATTCTTTCCTGGCTCTGCTGAAGTCTGGGGAGGGGAAAAAAAAAAAAAGACTAGTGGGGCTTTAATACCTCCTTATCCTTTTCTTATCACAGCTCTTTCTCTTTTCAAAGAAAGAAAAGATCTTTTAATTTTTCTTAATCAATGCAATAAGCAAAGTTGCTAAGGGCTCGTGCCTCAGCCCACTGCAGATAATCACATCCCTAGCCGCACATTCATGAGTGATACTTGTGGATGTTACAGACCTCTCTCTTTCTACATATATTTTATACATCCCCATATTTATATATACACATAAATATACTTATGCAGATAAAGCACATAGTTTTAAAATTACTTAGCACAGAATTTGTCTGCAATTGCATGGACTTGAGAAATACTCCTTGATTTGAGGTTGTCTTGCATGATGGGGAGCAGGGTGAAACAGGCAGGCATTTGCTCAGAGAGTTAACCACAGGCTTTCCCAAAATGACATGATTCAGGGCAGGACATGCATCAATGATTGGCAGAGTCCAGGAGCCTGACTTTGCATACTGAAGGTGTAATTCCATTGAAGGAACTCTTGATTAACCTCAGCATAAGGGACGGAGAATGCAGACTAAGCAAGAATTGTTTAGCAGGGAAAACCTCTTGAAGCTAAAAACAATTAATAAAATAAAAAATTCCAGTAACGAAGCTGATACCCCTCAACTATGATACTGAGACATTTACATATTTGAGCCCTGAGCAGCACTCCAGTCTCTGACCCTTTGGGCACTAATGTCAAGGAGACACTGCTTAAATAAATACACCGCAAGCACCAAACACCCATGAGGAATGAGCTTAGGGGGACCTCTCCTGAGAAGTAATGTGCTCCTACTTTGCTCCAGGAGCCTTCCCAGCCCGCTGAGCCAAGGCAAGCACCTGCACTTCTCTGAACCATGGCCCTTTATAGCTGCTGGTCTGTGTTTCACAGAGGGAGAGCCATCCTACAACTGTGCAAAATTTTCCTGCACTGTAAACCAACTCAACATGTAGTTGTTTTTTTAATTTAATTTTTTTTCTAAACCAACCCAAAGTACTCACAGAAAAGCTAGGTATTCATTTCACATGTTAGCCAATATGAAATGCTCCCAGAGCAGCTTTAGACTCCAAGGTATTATTTAACCAGTGTGGTTTAGTAGGACAATGGCAGCCCCCTGCCGTAATCCATTCAGGGGCAATACCATCAGTCAGTGTGAAATTAAATACATTACAGGGTAAGAGCTTAATGCGTTTTATAGGCAGTTGTTCATCCACATCAAACTTTAGCTTTTAAAATCCTAACATTTGATCCCACAACAGGAACCATGGCTCGAGAATGAGATTGGCACATTTGCACTGCCAGCAGGGCAGGAAAAGCAGAGCATAGTATTTAGTGGGAAATGCAATTGCCTGAGAGGGGAAAATGCTTGAATTGAGAGAGCTCTGCAGAGCCACATCACTTGTAATACATACACAGGACTGGAAAGAATAAGTACAAACCCAGCTCTGTCTGGCTATGGGTCATTAGAATCAGTATTTCCTACCCCTGTGTATATGAGTTTCACTTACATAATAATAACAACAACAACAACAACAATAATAACTAAGAGGGCCGTTTTTTTAATTCATTCATACAGATTCTAGTTCTAAAAATACCCAGGTATGGAAAGATGGTAAATACAAACCCAGGGCTGGATGTTTATGGGTAATTAGAATCAGTGTTTCCTACCATGGTGCACGTTGGTTTCACTTATATACCTATACATATTATAAAAATAACAATGGGGGTTTTTTTAATTAATGCATACAAGTTTTGGTTCTATAAACTGTTATAAGCGCAATCCTTAAGTTCCCCATGGATTTTGGTGGGACTGCTTGCTTAAGCATTCCCATATTGGAGCCCACAGACTCATGGCTCTGTGCTGGCTAAGTGCCCTTCCTTGACCCAGCTGCCAGGTCTTGTATGGAAGCTGTGCCCATCCATGCTCTAAAACCCAAATGCTCTGGCTTCCCTGTGCCACAGAAACATCCTAACCTGTGAAAATAGTTTGCAAGAGAGGTACAGAAAACACCAAACAGAGGGGCCTGTTATATTCTGCTCTCGGTTACACTTGCTTAATGTGGGAGTAAATTCCATTTGTTTCAGCCGAGTTACTCCGGATATAAATAGGGGTAAGTGAGATCAGAACTAGGTCCTTGGAGAGCCTTCTGCCTTCTGTGATGCTGCTTCTTAAAATGAAGCACTGATAAGCCCCAGTGGTAAAAAAATTATTATTTAAAATATCTTCAGAGCTATCTGTTGCCCAAAATGGCTTTTAACTGTTGAAAGAACATCAAACATTTAAAAACGCATAATCTGCTCTCAGCACCGGCACACAGTGCCAGGAATATTCGTCAGCCTTATGTTTTTGGATCATATGTCACAGCGGATTATCTGACACTCCATGAACATTGCCTGCTTCCTCCAGTTGCGGCTACAAAACTTGTTCTCAGGCATGTCACTGGATGCTACAAGCACCATGAAGTGGACTCTGCCTTCACAGAAAGGTTATTGTATCTCCCCAGCCGACGAGCAAAACTACCCCTTATACCCTGATAATGCCTTCCCCCTTTGAACAGAAAGACCCAAGAGCAACTTTGCTGAGTTTTCTTTAGTGACGAGCATTTGGATAACTCTTTAAAATGTTCCAGGGCTCCAGATGCTATTGATCTAGTGGTGTGAGCTGAGAGTCATAAGCTCCACACCTAAAGAAAGGCTTTATTGCCTGGGGTGAGTGGGTGGGGAACTCTTTAGGCTCCGAGGGGGTCAGTGAAGCTACAGGCAAGCGCTGCAGCTGACTCTGAAGACCATGGGGGATGGGAAAAAAAAGAAAGATGCAGGGAAATCAAAAGAAGAACTGAATTTATTTGCAGATCCATGTTTTCTAGCTAAATGTTGGCAAGAAAGAAAAGTCTGGGATCCTCCTTTGCAAAACATTTCAGCTAGTCAGAAATATTTTAATTCACAAAAAAAGTCCTATTTATTTTTAGTATCCCCTCCTGATGCCACGATTAGTCTTTTAAAATATACTCCTTTGGTCTCTACCTTTCCTTTCAGCTGTGCCTTATGTGCTTTCTTGGGACAAGTGGGAATCATGTGGAAGAGACAAGAGGAGCAAAACCTTTCTGCCACATAGCCACCTGCCCCCTCTCTTGCATGATTCCTCCTCTCTTTCCATTCTTTCCTGCCCTTCACTCTGCGCACTCATTAAACCACCTAAGGCTCAGTCCATTCCCAACCTTGAAGCTCTGGAGATATGGGAAACTCGTATATCCTATATACCTTTCCTGAAGACACCCTGCTTCTCTGATGCCCAGCTGCAACTTCCAGACACGCCTTGCGCTCCTTGTCAATGCACTGGGCAGCCCAGATTCGAAGGTTTTGAATTTCCTTCATTTCTTCCCATCTCCTTTCCTGAATCGGGAAATTGCAAGACTAAACGTGCCCTGAAATACCACCAGTTGCCCTTGCTTACATTCTCTCCCATGTGCATGTTCTCAGAGATGATGCCACACAACACAATGGCAATTGCAGCTCGTGGAGAGCTCCTGGGAAGGCAGCAGTGGACCAACCAGGACATGGAAAGCACTAATGCAAGAGTACCCAAACCTCCTAACCCTGTGAATCACTTACCCTGCTGCCAGGAAGAGCCAAAGGGAATGGCTGCTCCTTGAATGGCTCATGGCCAACAAAATCCAGTTGTTCTTTTTGGGTCACCTGCTCAACTGCAGAGCAGGGTGACCAAGAGACTTTATACGGGCACCTCCAGCCACCATGGCAGGGTTGGGTCTCCCAGCAGCTCTTGGGCAAGCCCAGCTCCAGGTGAGACACAGGTCTGACAAGAGGCTAAGAGCCAACCCCTTGGCCAACCCTACTTTGCTTCATGGCAGGGAGGAAGCCACATCCTGACCTTCCAGGATGTGGGACTAAACTCTTAAATTTTCTTCCCTTAAAGTACATTTTCCCAACGACCAAGAAGTCCAGGTTTGGTGTCTGGAATCCCAACAGGCTGGATCAGCACTGGCCACTGGTCCTTAGCAGAACCAGAGGCTCAGAGGCACTAGTTGTCAAGACTCTGGAAATGCAGCTTGTTTGCAATTTTTTCAGTGAAATGTGATAATTAAAATTTTTTTAAAAAATCAGAAAGAACAGCTAACATATTCCAGGGCAACCACATATTTTTTTCTCTTCAAGTAGGAAAAAAAAGCTCCCCCAAAATTATTTGATAACAAAACCTTCAAATATGGAACATACTTATTGGGAAAAAAAGAGCCACCAAAAATCAGTTGTCAGTTTTATCTCCAGTTCTACCACACTTTTGTATCTAATATCTGAAATGACTGATCATCCAGCAGAATTTCTAATGCAAGAGAAACCTGAAAGTGCCAGTCAAAGCTGGGTTTTTTTCAGCTGCAAGTTCCAACACTGAGAAATTCCTGGGAGGAGGGAAATGGCCTCAGGCTCTCACACCAATTCTCCTGCCTCCCACCCTAAATTGCCATCCCACTCTTAACCTTGCCCCCTCAGCATTTCTGGGTGGGTCCTGAAAACACACACATACTTCTTTGCCACTCCTTGTCTCAGCTGAAACCCGCTGCTGTCTCACCCCAAACATGACCTCACCCCAACACACAGGTGCACCTCGGGGCTTTTTGGGAAAACCTATATTTCTCACAAAACAGGTGTCTGTGCCTGCAGAAGGGTAAGTGGAAATGCACCACGGAGTGATCTGTGTTTTCCAGACCCAACACCATTATTTGTTCTCCACAGTTTTACTTGCTGATATCCCGACAGCATCTTTTCAATGAATAGGACTATTCAGAGCTCTTCAGTAGCTGCTTTCAAGTCACCAGAGCGCAAGTCCTCTCCAATCCCAAGCCACCCTCATTCCCAATAAGTTTCAGTACTTTCGGGTTTGGATGGAAACCTCAAAGCATAATCCAGAGAGTCAGAAACAAGAAGACAAAATAACACAAACCCAACTTTTTTATCACTGTGATGCTGGGGACTGCAGCTCCTGATTTTAGACCCGGATGCATAATATACGTTACATACACTTTACCCTGGGACTGTGTCAGCAGCACAAGGTTTCTGCCTGACTTGGTGTAGAGGGGACCAGACTCATGTCTGTTAAGTAAAGAAATAACAAAATTATTCTGGCTTTCCAGTGGTGAAACTGAGAAGGTGATGCAGCCCTGAATTAAACCTGGCGAAAATCCACAAAGCTTGGTTTTCTCAGACAGAGAGAACAGAAGAGGTGACATGACCCCACTTCTACGTACTTTGCCTCCCTAAAAAAACACCAAAAAACATCAAATCCCCCTCCCACCCCAAAAAACCCCAAAAAATCCCAAAACCCCCAAAACAAACCAACCAAACAAAAGAGAGAAAAATCCTTTGTGGTTTCTCCATCAACAGGTAGTAGTAGAAAGCTGACCTGCTTTCAAGATGTTTCTGGCCAAATTTTTGGTATCTTCTTAAACCTGGAAATCCCAGCTATGGGGCCTAACTATTTGCTATCCACAAAAAACTCACACCTCTGAAATTTCTTCTGTCCTTCACTTCTCTCTAGCTGAAGAATTGCCTGATTTCACCAAACTGAAACAAAGTTCATAACCTGTCTCCATGACTGTCCTGTCTGGATATGTTCTTTACATGAGGCTGCTTTCCAACAATGGATAATATACCAGTGGGCCAATACATTGGACTGGTAAAATAAATGGGTACCTTAAAAATAAAGGTGGGGGATTTTTGTCTATAAGAACCATACAAATACAGAATTCTGTGAAAAGAAAAACTGAAGTGCTACCACTACCCCTGCAAATGCCGCAGTTTCAATGTGTAAATATCTTCAGCTTTCCTGCAGTCCCCAGAGGAAGAATATTGTTCTCTGGGGCAGACAGAGAGATCCGAGGCCAAATAAATGATGCTAAAGCCTCTCAACAAAAAAGAAGCACTCACTGTCCTTTTTGGAGCACTTTGAAGGCTTCAGCTACATTTAAACATCTCCTCCTCGCTCCTTCCATGTTTCCCCCACTTATTTCAGCTGACAGATGCTCAATCTCCCAGCAGCCTGCAGAAATGCCAAACAAGGTTCCCTCTTCCTAGAAATGCTTATCTGCAGAGAACAAAGCAGCATCTTGTCAGTCACATTTGGCGATGCCTTGAGGTGCTCTCTTAAGCAAGAAATCACCAGATACCTGTGGGTCTCTTGGTTCAGGGCATTACCCTCTGTTACTGTACTTGTCTTTCCCCACCATAAAATATTTGTTGGCAACAGTGAGCACCTACACTCGCATGGAAGGCAGATTGATACACCATGAGGAAGGTTTTTTCCCACTCCCCCTCCTCTTTATGAATTGCTGTCTTTGATCCATTTTTCATATGTTTCCCCATGCAAGTGCACAAAGACAAATATTCATTGTAATATTTATGAACGCAGCCTGATAGTTACTATGGTTTCAAAGAAAACAGGAAAAATGGATACAAAACTGGATGCACTTCACGTCAGGCAGCTATAGGTATGGCACATGTTATAAATTCTGTTCAAACTGACTCACTTTTTTCGATGAGGTAAGTGTTGACGTTAGACAATTTGGTGGGGAGCATTTATTTCTGCATTTATTAAAATGTCAGTAACAGCAGGAGTAACACCTCCTAAAAAGCTTGCAGGTGCTTGTCTTCAAAAATGCAACATTTGAAGAGGATGAAAAGGCACAAACTACATTTAAAATAATTCACCAATGGCTGGAAGAGAATAGATATGTTTGGGTGTTTAATTAATGCATGTGATGTGTAATTGACATTGCTCAAATCCAGGGGACTGCCCAAACTTCTAAATTTCAGCATGTCCAAAATGCTCTGCAGAATCAAAGCAGAAAAGAAGGATTTGTGCAGATCTCGATGTGTTGCCGAAACAAAACATTTAATTTATTCAAGGGCCATGCTTTCAGCATACCCAAATGCAGGTAAGCACTACCTCTGAAATGTAAAGTACTCAAGTGAAAAGGAAAGGGATGAAAAATATATCAGTAAAAATGCATTCGATATGTAAAAATAGCTCTGCAGAGGTCAGGGCATTAAGCAGTGGAGGCAATGTCTAGTGGCTACAGACGAAGCATCGGGCTCAGGATGGTACCATAGCACCAAGATTTTTTCATTCTCTCTCTCTCTGAAAACCTTTTGGGAGGCTACTTGCATCCTCTTTTTCTCAGTTCTCCAAAGAAATTGGTAAGGCCGGAATAAGACGTTGGCTTGTTCACATCAGAAGGAAATATAAACTGAGGTCAAGGAAACCACAACATCTGGAACGTGAGAAAAGGATTTACTGTTAAGGGCTTAATGAACTCTGAAAATAAAGTTCTCAACTTTGCTAATTTGTTTGGCCTTCGAAGAGGAATAAAACATGAAGCTGGAAGAAAGTTTTATGGCTCTCCCAAAGAAATAAGAACTACATCTGTGCTAAAATTAGCAAAATCCAATGACAGTAGGGAGTGTGTCACTATTATTTAGCTGATGCTAGGAAGAAAGGCTACATTGTAACTGCTGGCTGTTTCTGTGCAAATTGTCGTGGGAAAAGAGGAATTACGGAGTCTTTGGCTTTGCAGCTGAGGGAAAGAGTATTCCTGAGCTGGTGGGGGGTGGGGCTGGGTGGGGATATGCAGGTTCTTGCAGGTAATAAGGATCAGCCTAATGCCAATCACTCAGTATTGGCTGGGTGGAAGGATGCATCTGTCCTCTCATTTTAGTTTGAATTAGGAATGTGTACAACTATAGCCCTTTGATTCAAACCATGAGCTGTTTTCATGGTGTGCAAAGCAGAGATCCATTCAGATGAAACGAAAGCTGGAAGATATACATTTAATGCATTCCAGGCACTACACCAGGCACTCAGTCCCTGGGAACCAGATGAGAGCTAATCCCAGGGAAACCCTTCCACAGTGCATGCACAGGGAAGGCGGCAGGTCCTCAGCACTGACTGTCTTGTTCTATACATTCACTGCGACTTTCCTGCCCTGTGTGCTAAAGTAAACAATAGCAAAGCACAGCCATTTGAGAATCTGACCTCATCTATTTCTTGGGCTATATCTATGCAGCACCTCATACCTTCAGGCATCAGTTCTTTCCTTCCTTCATTCCCTCAAAGAACAGCATTTAGTCCCCAGTGAGGCCAGGGACAAGAAACTGGGTGAGGACACAGGTACAGATTGTTCCCAGGGAACTTTTACTGCAGTGATGTGTCCAACAAATAAGAAGTAAAAAACCCATTTGACATTTCACAGCTCACTCCCACAGAGTAGTGAACGCGCTTGTCTTGCGACTGTCAACATGAAGAGCAAAATCTTCTCTTGCAAAAATGACACAGATTTGATCCCAAGTCTCCTCACTGTGCTAATCAGATCCAATTCTAGTGTTTGGTCCCCAGGATCAGGATCTAACTAGGATAGACACATGCTTCCCTGCTTGCAGCAAGGGGCCATCTCCTGCCAAATAATTGGAACTGTAACAACTATAGTGGTCCAGGCTGGGAGGTTAGTGGAAGGAGAGCACATGGAGCAGCAGCTGGGTGATTTCCCCGACACAATACTTTGATGTGATTTTGGTGGCATTTATGATGCTTTTACTCTCAACCATCAATATAGCTGAGGTTTGTTCACCACACAGATCTGCAGGCTGCAAATTGGATGTAAAAAGGGGAGTTGATATATAACACAACATATTTCTCATTCTGCTCCTACCTGGGAGATCCTGGTTTTCCAATAAGTAGAAAGTGCCTTTAGGCTTGGGCTACTTTTGGCTGAGCAGTGGAAGACAATCCTGAGCAAGGAGAGAAACAGCAGCTGTTCTCCATGGGATGTACCTTGAAGGATTCTCACCAAAATCATGGTTTTGCAGGCTGGAGTGAGCAACAGTGGGAGAAGAACAGTTTGGAGCAGTATTTTTCAGCAAACAGACCGCTTCTGCCCTGCACATACACATGTCTGCATCACTGATGTCAGCTCGCATACTGCTGGCTCAGCCATCAAAAGCTATACATTTGTGTAGACACATTTCCCCCGGTGTTTGTACGTACATGTGCTCAGCTTGTGGTGGGACAGAGTGCTCTGCGCTCCCTCTGGAAAATCACAGCAGGTATTGGCTTCATGAGCCAGCACCAAGGGACACTGATTTCCCCACTCCCTCAGTTTGCTTCTGCCCTTCAAGTACAACGTACTGAACAGTGACCACTTACAAAAACCCCAACAGGACATTTCAGTCCTTTTCTACATGAGAAAAACAAACATTTCCCTGTACCTCCATTGTGTCTTGAGCTCCCTCACTGCATGGAAAATACATAACAAAATAAAAGCACTAAACTAGAATATAAATATTACAGGTTTGTGTTCTTTGTGGTGCTCATTGGAGGTATTGGTGGGGTGCAGGTGTCCTCACTATAACTTCACCACCAGAGATAGCAGTAAATGCCCTTTATCTCCTGCCCAAAAGGTACAATCTCATAAGGACCCTTATTTTCTCTTTTCCAAATCACAAACTCAGTTACACAGCCTCCTCCCTGCAAGGATTTCTAAGGACATTACCAATATTAACAATTTATGGCTTGGGGCACCCCCGGGGACAAGCATTATTTCTACTTTCTCAAGGACAAAACACCTCAGAAATCCCATGTGCCCAGGGCAGACACCAAAACCTACACAAGGGAAGAGAAATGAACTTGAACCTCCAGGCAGACAAACCAGTCAAGGTCATCATGCCCATATGCAGCCTGGTGGAAAACAAGGACATCGTGTCAAGAGCCCAACTACCCACCAGAGAGTTCTGCCAGTGGAGACACAAACCCACTACACGTCAGCAGCCATTTCCATAACTGACCAGGCTGAGCCATAATTTCACCTCAAAGAGAAGTGTGGGGTGTGGGTTTCACTCACTTCCTTCACTGAGGCTTCTGCCATGGAAAGGACTCAGGCAAGAGCTGATGGGGACAGCTGGAAGGTGGCACATGGGATGGGGACAGGATGGGGACAAGGCAGCCTCAACTGCAAGAAGCATCAAAAGCAATTTGACTCAGACCAATCCAAGAACTTCCTATGACAGTAGGCACAGAGGCAGGCTTCCCTCTTTTCTGCAAGTATTAATTGTAAAATAATGATTTCCTCGAGAAGGAATGTTAATTCTTCAAGTTAACAGTACACCCACATCTGTTTGCACTAAATATTTCAGAGTGACTTTTGGGAAGAAGGAAAATCCCCACCACCCAAACTTACATGAGTTTAAATACAACTATTTCCAAACATATACTCATAAAACATTGTGTAGAGAAGATTGATTGAAGTGCTGATGAAAATATCATATTTGTGATACCAAGAAGGTTACTCAGAGCACTACATCTTGAAGCCATTCCCTTTTGCTCCTGCACTGATGGGGCATTGGGCTGAACAGAAGCAGGTTCCCCACCCTCCCCTCTCCTCCCCATTTAGAAAAAATGACAAAAATTGACCATTAGCTGGGGATTAGCTCATACATTAAATACCGTTGTAAAATACTTTTATGGTACTACTTCTAGTGGTTTTAAAAATTACTATTCAGGACATCGAAAGCTCAGGGTAAAAGATATATATGCACTTTTTTTTTTTTTTTGGTAACAGGAGCGTAATCTTTAAACTGAAGATTACAATTCATTGTAAAAAGGCAGAGCATTGACCTTTACAGTGAAATTGTTCTTCCCTACCAAATACAAAATATCCTAAGTATAATCAACTCATAGTAATTACCTAATCCTTATTATTTTGCTTTTAGAATATTTATTTAGGCTTGGGTTACTAAAATTTCAAATAAAATGGAGTCTGCTGTCATGGCTTTTTATCCAAATGACTCGTAGTCTCTTGTAAACAGTTCAGTGATCTGATTTCCATTGGGACAGGAGTTGTAAAAGGCCAGGGATTTGCGATGGATTTACACGTATACTGTTTCAGTTAAGTTACCAAGGTCGACTTAACAGCCCTTTTCCTCAGAGTCTTAAATACATTTGCCACCCAGCCTTTTAGACCATGCTCAAGGAAAAGGGTGATGCCATTTTAAAGGGTGCTTGAACTTCACTGGAAACTCCAATTCACATTCTTTTAATCAGCAGTAGAATGTATTTATTTATTTATTTATTTACATTTAGAATGAGCTTTGTGAAGTAGCTAGAAAACTAATTCCTGCACATGGGCATGACACAGGTTTCTTGGAGTTTTGAAAAGATCATTCAGGCTTTGGAATACAACAGAGGCCAACACTTGGAACTCAATTGTATCGCAGCTATTAGCCTAGCCCTCTGAAGTCCAAGTCAGGAACAAAATATCAGATTACCTACCCATGCTGATAGAACTTTTTTAAAAGCAAAGGTCCTCCAGACTAAATACCAAACAAACAAACATTAGCCCCCTTTGATGGCTCACCACTTCTCAGTAAAGTTCACATAGTCTGACTTGTGATTGCACAGAAATGTACTGATAATGAAGGTAAACGATATTTGTGGTTATTTCTGAGGGCTGAATAACTGGTCTGATTGTCTCATTCACTTGGCAAACAATTTCTTTTCTATACATTATTGTAGCCACAGATATAATTTCTCTAGCACTGTAGAAAGAATCAGATTAAAATATGATACAGAAGCAGCACTTACCTTGGGCTGATTAATATGTTTAAGCTGTTACCATGCCACCATGCTTAAAAGCATAAAGATACGCCTTTCTACACTAGTCTATATATATTGATACCTCCTGTGTGCCAGGAAAACCTCTTTGATTAGTCACACTAAACCATTTCTTAAGTGGTATGAATTTCTCAGGCCTGCACTTTCAATAATCAAGTAATAAATTCTGGGACTAATCATGAGCTGTGCTGTCTCTCCTAGGTGATGTGCAAAGAGATTCATCAAGAGTTTCTTCAACCAGAGAAAAACTAAAATGCCTTAAGTAATTAAAACTGCATCCTGCAATTTGGAGCAAAATTTATTTCAGACATAGACCAAACATAGACCATATGCTACACGCTACTCCAAGGCGGCCACTTGACTCTGTGTTTTGGAAAGAATTTTTGTTGGAGCATGAACTGCTACATCCTAGTGGGTTCAGCCTGTGAGAAAAAGAGCCGGTTCAGCAGGTAAAACCTAAGTGCTAATGAAATAAAGATAGCTGGGTTTTTCTTTTCATCTTTCACAGACTGACAGCAACAGCCCGAGGAGACACATACATGGTGATCTTCCACAATCCAGAAGTGATCCTTTCTCAACCCATGTGCCAACTCTTGGAGCTGTAACAATCATCTTTGAGCAAGGGGGAAGGACATCCGAGCCAGACTTCTGAACTTGAATATACGAATATATGAAACCCCAGGACCTACAGAGCACTCTTAGCACTCTGCTGCCCTAAATGACAACATTCTTTAAAACTGTGCATGAAATTTAATCTAATTCTTTTGTACTCGTGTTACCATTCGCTTGGCTTAAACATCGTGTTTTTAAGCCAAAACACAAAGTTAATCTATCATAATGCTCCTCCAGGTGAGATTTATTATAGATCACTTTCTAAAACCCGTGTGTTCTATGTGCATGTGCATACCATATTCATCTTATTATTATCCAGTTGAAAAATTCCCAGTGTGTGCAACGCCTCAGATATAATAGCAGGCATGCCAACAGAATATGACACTTATGCTAATCTGCACCCCGCTGTGGAAAAACATACACAAGGATTCCATTACCACATTCATTAGGCTGCAGTGCACTTCATCTTGAATAGGGATTATGAACTATAATAGAGTGAAAACAGTTGATTGAACCCACTTAGCCAAATCTATGACATTAACCAAATATTTCGGCGTCAGGAAGAGGAGGAGTTGAACCTTCTCCTGGTGGGATGTGTTGCCTTTGCCTTGTCTCTCCCTGGTACTTTAGTTAGTATGAGAAAAGTTTTGAGAAGGCCAAGGTCACAATGAAACTGCGTTGAGACAGAGTTTTAAATATTCAAAAGTGCTGCCCAAGAGCTAGTCAAGAGCAACGTGACATAGATGCTGTTGGGACAGATGGGGACTTTCCAGACACACGCACTATTTCTTGTTTTGCACAGGTTCTTCAGAGCACATTAGCAAACTCTCCATGCACCTGTTATACGTCTTTTTGGCACCAATGGAGACTTCCAAGCTGACCATACATGCAGCAAAACCTCCCAGTGATGACATTACACTGCTTGAACGGTAATCACATTCAGATGAAAAAAAGACATTTCCCAGTTTTGTGTTCAGGTTTCCCAAGTATACTTTGAGTGTACACTCAATCTTTTGGTTCTACACAATACAGTTGCTGCCTGACAGCCTGCCTTTCTTGGCAAAAAATTCAACTCAAACTATTTAAAATATTGTCAAAAATAATAAAGACTGGAATACAAGTTACCACTTGAGAAATATTTTAGAATTTAGTTGGGCCCAGAAAAAAAGAAATAGAAAAAAGAAAGAATGAATCCTTCCCTGTGTACAAGACTCAAAAGATGATAATAAAAACCTTCTGTGCTTAGTATTTAGTAATTTCTGTGACTCTCCTGTTTATATACATCCTTTTTAATGTAGCAAGTAAACAGGAAGTTCCTGTTAGGAGCAGCGCAATGGAACTGAAAAGAGAATTGCTGAAACTGGCGATAGAAGCTCTGCCGTGCTCCTTTCTTTCAGTTAAAAAGCCAAGGAAAAGGAAAAGAGTAGAAAAACATGGAAGCGTCATCAAGCAACCAAATATATTCAGTATGTCTAAAATTTGTTTTCCTTCCATACATCTGACCCTCATTGCACGGTCCTTACTCGGGGGCACTTGCTGAGCTCAGTTATCCCCCACAAGTGGTTCCCACTCCTACTGCTCTGTCAGCTCTTTTTCCACCCAAGTTTTGGCAAAGCTGGAGGTAGCTCCCGCCAGGACAGATGAATCCAGCAGCAGCCAACACCAGTCTGGAGAGGGGACATCCTACCACTGACTACCAACCTCATGAGGTGAACCCAGCATGGGCCGGCAAGGATGACTCCTGAGCCCTTCCCTCCTAAAAACACAGTACTGTGGAACTGGGGGATGAACAGCACTGGCAGATGCTCCTTTCTGCACATTCTTCTGACCGAGGGTGGTGAAGAAGCCAAGGAAGAATACAGATAAAACCATGGGTATTAAAACAGAAAAAAAAGGATGCATGAAGTTGATGGGAAGGTTGGAAAAAAAGTAGGATTTTGTGGCAGAATTCATGTAAAGAGAAAGGTGATAGAGATCAGATGGGACTTGGCAGTGAAAAAGCTGGAAAAGACCAGTTTGCTGATGCTATGGGACTAAATACTGAACTGATTTGGAGTTTGGGGAGAAAGAATTTCTGGTAAAAAAACCCAGCTTGTATAATGGCAGAACACCCAGCATCACGTTAATCAATGTGCTTGGGAGACAAGGCAACTAATCATCACATAGGCACTGGGTACAGGCTGCAGGGGTTCAGGGATAAAATCATCTGTCGTGGACAAGGCTTACCGCTGATGTTATTACACTTGTGTTTTTAAAAATAATATCTGATGTATGGGGTTTCTGGAGAGTTAACAATACCATCAGTGGAAATGGTACCAGAGTCCAGCCAGCTTCATAAATCCCCTGTTGGATTCTGTATTTGGCAATAATCCCTGCAAGGGAAATCTTTTTTGCTGGCATTACTTACCAAGTTTTCAAAGTCTTGCCCAAAAATAAAGAATTGGGTTTCTGCATACACACAGGTATTTATCTCAGGAGGATGCTGAGTTCTGTCTGAAAGGGTGATTTCAGAAGAAACTAAGGTAACTTGGTATTTTATGGCACCAGATCTTTGGACTATAGGGTCAGTGTTAGTGGAGAAAGTTTTATTGCTAACTTCAGAAGGAACAACTCTGTGGCCCGTATAAAATATCCAGGAAAAGAAGCAGCACTCCACAAACTCCTGAAGGAAATGTGACACCCAGCAACAGCAAGAGAAAACCTGAAATTTCACTAAAGGTAAACCACTTAATTTACCAGAGAGAAGGAACACACTCTTGGGATGATATTTTTCTTTTTTTTTTTTTTTTCTTTAGTTGAGGTCCAGCTTGGGTTTTTGAAGTTTGAAAGGTAAGTGGGAGCATCAAACAGGTTGAACGAGGCCCTGTTTTCTTGCTACGGGAACATGGCCCTTTGCACTGAGATTGTAATACAATCCATCCTCTCTGGGACTGCAAATGCTACAGTGCAAAACTGTGTTTGAAAACCTCTTTTATCATTCATCGTCTCCAGACTGAAATCATTTTTGACAACCTCTGCAGAAAACAAGCAGCTTTCTGGCTACTGGCGAGCCGATTAAAGGGAGGAAACACATGTTCACTGTCAGACAGAGCCCCTGGAGAAAGCATTGACAACCTTTTAACCTCCTTTCCCAGTGAAAGTGCCCAAATGTTTCTCTGGAACAAAACCCCAGCATTGTTTTAAGCATCTTTTCATTTAATGCACTATATTTTTCAAGATACGTTAAGAGTCAGAGGAATTCCATTTTAACGTGGAGGTTTCACAATCAGTTCAATTCCCATGCAAATGGTCATATAAACAATTATTAAGCGGGAATTTCTTTTCATGAACTTTTTCGTCTCTTTCTTAGTTTTTTTCTTTTCTTTTCTTCTTTTTCCTTTTTTTCCCCTTCACTGTCTGACCACAGTTTAAATACCAACACATTGAAAAGTTCACTAACCTCTACAGTGATTTCTCAAAACAAGCCAAAAAGCCACAGGAGTGAAATTTTCTGAGCAGTAGGAAGGCTGACTAGCAGACATTATTAGCACTTTGAGTATTCAAATCTGGCCATGGAAACTTTTTTGAGTTACAAGATGCTGGGGCAGGAAGCACCACACGTTACTGATATATTTGTTATCAAGGGAACTACTTTCCACTGTATTTAATCATCAGCAACAGGGGAAAATAAATTTTCTTTTGAGAAGTAAAACAAGAATTTTTTTTTTTTTTTTTTTTTTAATGGAAAGTGCTTTCAGAGCAACTGGTCTGGCTTTCTTTGTAGTTATAAAAGTCCACTCAGAGGTTGTTTAACATTTAACCTTGCTATTTTTACCTTAATATCAGCAGCTGGAATAGTTCTGTCTGTTTTGATAAAACGAGACTTTTTTCCATGTTGCCTATTTGCTTTTACAGCTGAAAGGAACTGTTCCAGCTGAAGTAGGTAACTATAAAACTGCAGTGGGCTAAGCCGCCTGGGAGAAGAGTAGATTATTTGATTAAATGTTCCTGCAAGTAACTGCACAAGGTACTGTCCAATAACACGCAATATCTGCTAATGAAAGATAAAAGGCCGTGAGCTCTGCAGGTATGAAATCCCATGGGGATTTGCTTTTCCTTCTCCAAAGGCCTTGTTCTAGCCATGCTCAATAGCTCTGCTACCATTTAACTTGTCTCGGTTTTCGCACGGATTACGACTTGGCTAATGATAGTTGTGGTGGGGAAAAATTTTCAAAGCTGGAGCTTGGCTCCTCCAATGTTTCTCCAAAAGGACTTACTCCATTTTATGCCTTTTTTGTTTCATTTTTCTTTCTTCAAAAATACCCTTGCTCCAACAACAGAGTTCAAAATGCAGCCGACAATTTTTAGATGACAGCTTCATCTGCTTTTTCAGGTATGGCAGCTGCTCACAAACTAGTTGGCTTTTTGCATTACTCTTCATCACACAGGCAGCGTTTCAAGTTGACATGCTGGGACATGTGGCACAGAAGATGTCCCTCCTGATGTTCTTTCTGCTGGGTCCCCAGTTGCCTGAACCTACCTTAGGTAATGGGAGGAGGATGCGAACTGAGCTCCTGCAGCAGTGTTTTGCACGAGACTGGAAATCAGCGGGGCTCATGCCTCTGAGTCATTTAAATGCCTTTGGAAAAAGGCCACCCATGGAGGGAAGGTATGTTTCAACTGAGCACCTTGAATCAGGCAGGTGGTCAAACAATCACCACTTTCTTCTGACCCACTCCTGTCCTACGCCGGCAGACATTCCTATCTAATGCATCTCCCACGGTTACAGGAAGCAATCTCGTTAATATTTTAAGTAATACAACAGCTTTAAAGGAAAAATTTTCTCTCAGAACTGAGTTACAAAAGCAAAAGAAGCAATTCCTCAATGTTTCTCCTTTCCAGGAGATGCCCATTTTACAACTTTGACTTCACCCTCATATCCAAGAGATTCACGGCAGGACATGACCATTAAAAAAGTGACATTTTTCACCTTCTTCTCCAGTCCAAAAGGGGGCCCTTCCCTCTTTTGAACTAGAGACTAAGAAAACCAGCTCCCATCCAGCAACTTGTGAAATCTTTCAGAGCAGAAGCCAGGAATATTTGCAGAAGTGTCAAGAAATAAATCTGAGCAAATATAGTCAAAAACACAACACAACAATAAATAGTAATATCCCTTAACATTTTTTAGCTGAAGATCATGACATGCTTCCTTAACAAGGTAAATACTGCTATGCCCATATTATAAGTGGGAAAGCAGGGATCCGACAGCTGAAGAATAGCCTGAAGACAGCCAGTTGGTTGCAGGGCTGGAAATGGATCCCAGACCCTCCTCGTCTCCATCCCACGTTCCACACCTCCCACAACATACACTGCTTGCACGCAACAGCTCCATGCAATTTAAGTTCGGGGGAAACACAACTTTGTCCAGGCTGAACTGTTTATCACAGGCTACGAAATGCCACGGATGAAGTTACCCTTGTAGTAAACTCTGCTAATTGTGTTCAGCCAAAATCACATGCTCAGCTACAGATAGATGCAGAAAAACAGAGTTTACCCACTGCTAATTTAGGCATACATAGCTGACTCTTTTCTGTGTGGAAAACTCCAAGCAGGTGAGTTTAAGGGCTTTTTATTTACCCACCGTGCTTCTATCATGGGAAACTATTTTTTAGCAAACAGCCTTCTGTCTTAATTTGAAAGCACAAAAATCTACCTCTCATATTGGCAGTTTGTTTGAGCAGTTATTTATTCCAGGAGCACCTACATTTCCAGTTTACATTTGTCTCATTTCAGCTTCCTGATACCAGTTCTGTTTTGCATCATTTATCCACCAAATTAAACAATTTTGTATTGCTTGGTACTTTCTTCCCCTGAGAACTTCTTCAAGTCAAGCCACCTTTCAATCTTCTTTTCTGCAACAATGAGCAGAGGAGATCTCTCATCTCTATCACCTTCAGGGGTTTCCTACAGCTATTTGCTGCACTCTCACACCTGAACATCCTCAAAAGTGGAAACCCAAACTGCATGTCCTGGCAGGAGTCTCAGCAATGCAAAGTATCAGCAAATGCAGCTCCTCTCTTTCACTTCCATTTATATATCCAAAGATGGTGGCAGCAACTGCTGCTACACTATCATACTGGGGCTTTGCTTGAACATTATAACCTCTAAATGTTATCTGGAATCTAAAACCTCCCCAAGGCAGCTCTATTCTTTTGGCATGAAAATACATTTGCAAACATGCTTTAATTGGTGTAGACTAGTGAGAGACTTAGCCTGCTCTAAATGATTTCTCTTCCTCATTATTTACTGCTGTAAATATAGAAATAATTCACTGTTATTACCTCATTATTATTTACCAACATAAGTTTATAAATAATTCAGTGATATTCATATTATTATTATGCATAATACCATGAATTATAGGAATAAAAAAAAATCACAGTGGTTACCATTAAAAAGTCAACATTAATCAACTTTTGCCTCAAAGTTCTGTAAGAGATAGTGTAGTCTGCTCTGTCCTCAGAAGAGGAAGTAAGTGTGGGACCTCAGATACCACAGTATGGTAACAGTTGGCAGATGGTTCTTCTAAAATGGTAACCACTGCAACTGGAAGTGTAATTGGAAAACACATCACATCATGTTTGTTTAGAAAAAGGGAAAGCCACAGTTATTTAGCACTCACCTAAACTATCAATTGCAATACCTTCAAAAAAATCTGTGCAGAGAGATTGCTCAAAGCACCACCAAATATGTCCGAAATCTTTCTGTAGGGCTGATCGAAAAATTTGTGTCAAAAGCTTCTGTTTGGATGGTAAATGGGTTTTGGGGAGGGAATAGACCAAATCTAGTTTTTTTCTTTTTTTTAATGTTAGACTTTTTCTTAGATACCACTAGTTTGAAAGGCGGAGCTACACACACAAAAAAAAAGACAGCAAGAGGGCCTATTTTTCTTTATGCTAATTTGTGTAAACATTACTCATTTTGCAAAAAACTGTCATGTCAGGTCCCAAAGCTTTAGGCTGCTGGTTTAGTACCAGGATTCTCAGACAGCAAAGGTAAAACATCACATTTCTTCACTGTCTAGCATTTGACTAGATTTGCTTGTCCCACAAGGCTGCTTTAAATTCAGGTCTAATGCCTCGGCCCTGGGAGGGGACACTGAACATCAGCAACTAATTCTTCCCTTTTCACTCCTATGTCTAGATTATAAAAGAAGCATTTCTGCCGGTTGTTATGGTCAGACAACTTTGTCTCTCCTAAAGCTATTGTGGACCATCTTTCAAACTCCCAACTATGTTGGAGGTAACTTGTATTTGACATTCGGGTCACTCCTGTCAAAATTGTCTGACTGTAAGTCCATCCCTGCGGATCATATTTCCATCACACCAGAAACACAAACACACTTATATAAACTCTTTACAGGACACCTGGGCAGAAGAGAAGAAAGAAAATGTCCACATTTCACAGAGACATTAATAGTTGATGGAGCCAGGCTCTGCTTGGTGGTGCCAAGCAATAGGACAAGAGCAATGGGCAGAAACTGAGGCACAGGAAGTCCCACCTGAACACGAGGAAGAACTTTTTTACTGTGTAGTGACCATGCACTGGAACAGATCACCCAGCTGTGTGGAGTCTCCCTCACTGGAGATATTCCAGAAGCATCTAGACACACTTCTGCGCCACGTGCTCTGGGATGACC
>QWTY01021611.1:47916-58033 GCA_008033365.1 Pseudorectes ferrugineus
AAAGGATGACCAGCAACTTAGCAAACTCTCGATCTTTTACTCCTTCCAAGCCTTATTTTGGTTCAAAATTCAAACTCTGTCAGCAAGAAAAATCACCTTCCAAATTAATAGGTCATAGCTGGCATATATGAAGTCAGACAACTACAAGTTATGGTTCCCCAAATATTGCAAGGTTCACCAAATCCCCCTAACTCGTTTGCCTGTCACTTTATAGTAAGAACAGTGACTGAAGAGTTTAAGCCTGCAGTACCACATGATGGCTTTGATTAAAAAGGGAATGGTAGTTAAAATTTTCAGCAGCAAATTAGGTAGGCATGCTCAAAGTGTAGATATAAGTTTCTGTTAAGGGGACAGGAGAGAATAAAAAAAATTAAAATCAGCATCCATAATTTCTTTCTGGCAAAACAAAATGACCTAATCAGATGTTGTCAATGGATAAAAAGGATGTCTCCACCAAGAGTGAAGACAATTAGTAAATTAAGAAATAGTTGAAAAAGCAGTTTCACAAGAGGTAGAAATGTCTAAAATGTCTTTTTCACTAAACTCTAGTATAAGAAGAAAAACTAGGAAAAAGCCCCCATCTTGCATCAAACTAACAGAATATTCTACAGGACAAAAAAAGGAGGCAACATCCCTCTCCTTACCTATTCCTCTCCTCCAGTTCATCCCTGCTTTTCTCACCATGGAGTGATGACCATACCAACTCCCTTATAACTCTCAAATTTGATATAAAATTACTCTTGCTATGCTGGACTATCCATGGTCTGAGAGGACCAGCACCCAGAGAGTAAGGGTGATGAAAAACTCTTCCATTTCACAAAGACTTCCTAAATTCACAAGAGATTACAAAACATTTCATCAATATTCCATACGCAGCCAGCCAAATGATGTATTTTTCCTCTGAATCTAAAAGTGCTGCAGCAAAAATCATTCAGTGCTTTCATCACTTGAAAATTTCTGCATGGTGATGCAATGGACATTGAAAACAATAATGCTCACTTTTTTTGATGCACTTCATCAGAGAAGATGCAACAGTTCCAGGTGACACGTTGTTATTTATTACATGCATCAACTCTGTTTCCATAGGAAAACCTGACACTCAGCTATTTAGAGAGACAGCTTTCAGGTAGGAACAGCACAGCTCGAGGCTGGAATGATTGAACACCTTGAGGGCTTGATTCAAAACACAAACAGTGGCATTTATTTAGCTGAGTTGTGATGAAACCCTTTGCAAATGGCACATGTGTACATCCACTTGCTTGTGTTTCACACAATTTCTCTCATGTTGATTGTTTTAAATGCTGAACCCAAAGTCAGGAAAGAAAAAGACATCCTGCTGAGCTGGCCACTCTGGGAGTTTCATGGTCTTTGTGGAGCTATCAAGCCACCTTTCAATTTTTCTTTGCATATAAATGAATATAAGGGAGTTGTCCAATACCTGAAAGTGCTTAATTACCTTAATTACTTTGGGGTTGTTTCTCACAGCCTGTACATACAGCTTGCTTGTTCCTCCCTCACTTAAAACTTGAAGAACAAGATACAGAGTGTGGATTTTTCCTCTGGCTCTTACCGAGCCTTCATACCAGTCATTTCTCCCACACCCCAGTAAAACATGGATTTTTAAAAAAAATATTAAATTTCATGCAAATATCCTTCCTAGAGAAACCAAACACCAATTGAAGTTTGTCTGATGAAACTGGCTGTCAAAAATCTTGATAACGGTACAATAGTAAGTAGTGCTTTTACTCTATTACTACTAATACAGTAGTATTTTACTGTATTAGGAAAACTAGAAGGAAACGAGAAAATTAAACAAGAACCATCTTAAAGATCAGAAAAATGTTTTAGGGGTTTGGTATAAATTCTGTCAATGCCTTTCTGCACTTACACAGATCCACGCTTCCTGACTTTCACTATCTTCTCGCTCTCAGGTGTCTATACAACATGTACCCTGATGCCATCTAATTCACAAACAAGAACGGTCTTGGGTTCTGCTCCCCAGTCTGACTGGGCTCCAAAACCCACGTAGGAAAGCCTGTCCATGGAATCTTCAGGCTTATGCTCTGGGCACTAGAAATTCAGAGAGTTGGGAGAAGCCCCAGAAATTAAATGACCAAATTTTTTTGAGGTTCACTGCTCTGTAAAAAAGAGACCAAACCCAACAGGCAACTGTGTCATTAAGCCTAAGAGCACATTCTTCCAAGTCTTGCCTCAAATTCAATATGTGTGGTAAGTCATGAGTCATTAAAATGGAAAGGCTCCCTTTCGGCTTCAAGGGCAACTGGATCTGATTATACATGCTGCCGTACCTCGGCACAATGGGATGAGTGAAATACGCACTGTCAGCCCCGGCTCTGAATTTGCTTTCTTATAGCATGAGCCTTACCTGAAACGGAGTACTTTATGTGTTAATAACATATTTGTTACAGCTGTCCTGTGCAATGCTTAATTAAAGTGATATTTTGTTTCAGTTGAACGATCTCTGGCTGTTTTATTGTCATTTGACATTAAATTGCAATTTGCCATGCCACATACATTTCTGCACACGTTGTCAATATGATTATAAAGGCAATGTTATTGACCAAGAACATAATACTTACTGAGTGTCTCGAGAAAATGCTCAGATTTTTAAAGTTCTACACATTCTCTGTTTTTTTTTTTGGTTGTCAAACCTGAATTGCTTTGGTTTCTTTAAAGCTCTTTGCTGCTGAATAACTCCAAGTGCTAACAGAATTTAATATTCAGTTGTCATGCATGTCTCAGCTCTCACCACAGTGCACTGTGTTCAAACTCAGGTCAGCTTTTCCCACGCATTTATAGGTGTGTATGTATATATATTTTTATATATTTATATATATATATATATATGAGAAAAAATGTGAAATATGTATATCTATATATCTATGTCACGGCTCAGGTCACCAGATGCACACAGGACATCAGATGTGGTGCTGCCCCCTCCACACCTTCTCTGCCCCTTCTACAAGAGTCAGCAAGGGAGAGCCTGGGATGGGGGCACCCACCAGCATCAGCCCCCGCTCTCCTCTCAGGTCTCAGGCATTGAATTTAGGCTCCCTCCTCCAGGCTATATGAATCATTTCTGCCATGAACTTGTGACCCTGGCTCTGTAACTGCGCTGCTCTACCAGGACCATACGGCAGATAATGCGCAGCTACTTTGGGCTGTACGAGACCTGACATTTGCAAAGCTGCACTGAATTAACGCAAGACAGTACACACTGCAGCAGAGTTCAATGTGCGCTGGGAATAAAACGCTTGGGTACTATTTCCTAAATTCGGAGGGGAAAAAGCTAAATCCATGCCCTCTCCTATTTCACTCTGATTGAAGAGGTAAATAAAATAAAATAAGCTTACATGAAAATGTTGTCTGTATTACTGCCATGTTATTTCTGCTTTACCAGCAAGCTGAAAAAACTTGTTGTACATCTTTTTTTATTTTTTTTTCTATTTCCTGCCTTGGTTTTGGATAACTGGAATTGAGCTAGTGTGTTTTCTTCAACAAGAGTTTCAGCATACTACGTTCCCTTTAGGTTAAGTTCAATTTCAGCTCTATTTTCCAAGTTTACCAATCTTAAATACAGTATCGCATTAGAAGTATTCCTGTAACAGACTGAAAAAATAACCAACCAAAAATTACTAACTTGGATGTAGCAGGTTACTGTTTCCCAATTGCAAATCCAACTGTGATGGCAAATAAGAACATCCCAATGATGTACAAGAAAACATAAGCATGGTCTCGTCTATCAGTTACAGTAAGGTCATCATTAGTTACTCTTTTAATGGCTCATTTAATTAAATATGGAGCTATTGTCTTGCAATTATGTGTATCAAGTGGAATAAATACTCAAGTTCAATTAGGGATGTATTTTTTACTGGAATGGGTTTAATAAAGTTGCTGTGCTGCCACAAATGACTAATAATGAATATACTTTTCTGACAATGACAAAATAAGTATTCTCACAGAAGTGGCTGGTATGTGTAATTCGATAAGTTCACTTAAATAGTTCGACTCTGGATCAAAAAAGCAAATTATACTCACTTGAACAGTTCGACTGCGGATCAAAAAAGTAAATTATATAAGTGGATACTGCAAGGCAGAAACATGTGGACACAGCTGTAGTGTCATGTGTCACAGCTTCGCTCTGTGCCAGCTGGCATCAGCACAAAGGCAGGCCAAGCCAAACAATTCCTGTTATTCATAACAGCAAATGTGCATTCAAAACACACAGTGAAGGCTTTATAAAATAACTTGGTATTCAAATGGATCCACACTGTGGAATTGTTTTTTAATCACACACTGCTCTGCGCCAGGCCGATATGCCAAATTGTCCTAGTAGTCCAGAAGTTCTTGTCTTTACCCAAAACAGTGCAAATGCAGGTCTTGGCCCGCATATCTATGGGATATTTGTGCTCAGGGTTCGTAGCCTTCCTTGTGCGCTCAGTAAATAGATGTGCACCCTCAGCGCATTAAATATTCAGGCTTTCAATTAACAAGGGTGCACAACATGCACATTTGTGCCTATATTATAATCAGAACTTCCCTAGCATAGAAAATCACACCATTAAGAAGTCTAGCTAGTGAGAAAGCAAGAAGTTAGGATAGTTTCACAGACAAACTCCTTCTAGACTGCATTTATATTTAGAACTTAAATATGAAATGCAAGAGGTATTCACTGTACTCCTCTAAAAGGGGACCTCTTCCAAGTATGCAAATAGGCTCAGCGTATCTAACCTCAATGGGGACTTCATGAAATATGCCCCTACTGATGGGAAAAAAAAACCAAACAAGGAAGGGGGAGCTCAATTCAACTCTTTTCATTGCTATTGAGACAACTCTTACTTGAAAAAGAATCTCCCCCAGTCATCAGCCTCTTTCTCCTTCCCAGTGATCCAGACCAATTTTATTTTTGCAGGATCCGGTCTTATTTTAGCATATCTGAAGTTTCATCATACCAAGCAAAGGAATGCTGATCGTGGAATGTTATGCCTGAAGTCATTCAAAAATGGGAATTTTCAGTAAAATCAGCTTCAGTTTCTCGGAAGGTGTGTGTCAACATCACCACTCTGAAGCCCATGGCAACCTGCTAACATACACCAGGTAACAACCTGTGAAGAAGCTGAGAGTTTAAATATAGCCAAACTTGAAATAACATTGTGTCACGTCCAAATTCCCCCTTCTTTAAGAAAAATAATAGACCTCAGCCCTGCAGGGCAGGCCCCTTGGTCTCTTCTATAAGAGCCACCAAGTGCTTTATCTCAGCGGTGCCAGAAGAGAGGGGAGGGGGACAGGAGCAGACATTGCTCTCGGAGTAAATGAGGGAAGCTGCATTCCAAGGAAAGGGAATATTTGGATCTCTGACCACAACGCTACGCAGCCTTCCACTGCTTACGGCTTGCTGCTGGCTGCAGGAGCTTTGTGAGTGCTCAAGGCCATCTCCCGGAGTCTGATTAGTTTAGCTGGAAAAGGAATAACAAACTTTCCACGTAAACAAAACCAATGAACAAGACTCAGCAGTAACACCCCTTTTCTCACCTTCCCCACCCACTGGCTCCATGTTGTAGATAACTGGGCGCAGCTTCTGCTGAGATGGGCTGACCTCGCTTCAGGGAGGTTTATAGGACTACTCCACTCTCCACCTTCCTGCGGATCTGGCCCCTTGTTTTTTTCAAAACCAGGCTTTTCTCCACTCCAAGAACAAGAGACCTTTTTTCCCAGGAAACATAAATAAAAGGCTGCATGTTGAGGCGATGGGGAGGGATGACATAGCTCCTATTACCTTGTTTACAGTAGCCACTCTTTAATGTCCAGTGCCTAAGATTTGCCAAGCACCTTCCAGTTTTCCCTCTTTGGAAACAGAGGTGAAGAAAATTACACCAACACATTCATTTCTGTGCATCTTTTACAGTGTGTGTTCTTGAAAGGTAGCCTTTTTCCCATCTTCTGAGTGTAATTGGTATTCGGGTTAATAGATACCAGACATCTCCTATCAGGCAACATGGTTTAAATAGGCACATCATTAACATGGATTACTTAGGCCATGTCTCCTATTGAATTAGTGGTCTGCAGGCCAGCTCCAGGGAAGGGGTTGGGGGCCTGTATGCTGGGTATTGAAACATCTAAACTTTGGCCCCAACCTCAAAAGAAAGTGTGGAACGCCTTGGAAAAAATCCCAGCTCTTAGGCTATAACTGACATTAAAAGCAAAGCTCCTGCAGACATCCAGAGGACTATTCCACCCCAAACTACAACAGCAACATGGCAAAATCAAGCAGGAGGTTTTAAAAGGGCTTTGGGACTTCAGTTTAACCCTTTGCCAGCTAATGCTGCTGCCAGCAGGAGGCAAGAGAGGTAGGCATCTGTCCCTTTGGAAGTTCCACTCCCCTTTTAATTATGCAAATCTTTTTACAGGGTGCCTTGAAATAATGGATCTGAAATGTTGGGTGAAAGATCCGACCAGACAGACAGAGTGGGTACATCTACCAGATGTCTGCAGATGTTCCCAAAGCCTTTAGTGGTGAGTGGCGCAATCCCGAGTGGCTGAGCAGGCAGCGCTGGGAGACTGGTTCTCCTCCTTTTTGCAGGAGGAGGCAAAGGACATGGTACCAGCAAGGAGAGGTGGTCAGCATGAAAACAAAATAATCCTCCCTTTACCAGCGTTAAAGACTCTAGATCTCAAGAAAACAAGGAAGGGTATTAATTTGGTTTTTTCTTTAAATATAGGATTTTTTGCATAATATTACTCAAATTTACATTATGCTCAGTAATAAAGTTAACTGAGTTCCATGTAAAGCACCAGTGTTTGGGCTGGTTTTCAGTCCATGTATAATTGCTCACAGATGTTACCTGCCCTATCCCAGTGATGCTGTTGAACCTTCTGGTTTGTGCTTAAAGTTAGTGATGAGCAAGTTAAAAAGCAGAATATAAAGCAGGGAACATGTAGCTGTTATCAGCTGATCTGTCAGATCCACGAAAGCTGGGACCAGTATCCCATGTAAGGAAACCAGAAGTAGACATTTCAAGCATATTACCGCACATCAAGCCCTGGCTGAAACTCCTGCTGAGACTGTTTATGACAGCATAATCCTATCCAAAAAGTGCTAATATAAAATCCTACTTTTTTTATTTGGCCGTGATGTGGATAGCAAAATTAGATTGACTGCACTGATAACAATACCTACTTAATGGGGGGGACACATAAAAAAGGCAATACAATCTGTAAAATGCCCTCTGTTTCCTTTTTTCCTCCATATTCTACTGTAATAGCTTTACTGAGCTGTGGAAAAAAAGGTCTCTGGAATAAAGACATATTGTTACAGCCTCTGAACTGGCAAACAAATGCTTGTACAATGCGCTTCATGTGATGCAAAGCGTTTGCAGGGATGGAGCCACAATCCTGAGATGGATCCATGCTGCTTACAAGACTTGCTCAGCATCACAGCTTGTGGACCAGGCTGTACCAAGCTCAAGTCTACTGCCCTGCCATGGTCACCAAAACCATCTTTGGATCTCACTCATTTCATGGGGTGTGCAACACTGAGAATGGAGAGAAAAGAGCAGCAGAAATTCAGTTTCCTTCCCTCCATGATTAAAGAGGAAAAGTGCACAGTAAGAAGGGGACATTTCTCCCCCTCTTTACCCAAATGAACAAGATGACAACTTGAGTGGAGGTTACTGGTCTCTGTTGGGAAAGTGTAGATTTAAACTCAGATCAGCACCTGTCATGACATCAGCTTTGGGCCTCCTTTATGAATAGAGGATATTTTATTCAATTTAAAAAGAAAAACAGAAAACCAACCAACAAACCAACCAACCAATCAACAAACAAACAAAAAAACCTCTGAAGTTTTTTGACAATTTCCAGTTGCTTATTTTCTAAGTAGAGTCTATTCTTATAATACCCCGTCCTAAAACAAGCTCATCTCCAGAGGTCTGATTACACAGTTAAACTACACAGTTAAGGTGGAGCAGGAACCTCAAGTGGCTGCAGAGGTATGAAGTACCTGAATTTGACTGGCCTCATGTCCCAAAAGCTGCTGTATGCAGATTGGATTTAGACCCTGTAGCCTTACATATTTAAGCAGCTAAGATAGGAAAGGCCTCAAGGAAGATAATTGCTTTTAATTGGGTGATGTTCTTGAGGTTTTTGAAGTGTCTTGGTTCTTTTGGATTGATTCCAATGGAAGTGTTGTGCAGCTAGCACAGAGCGTTTCTGAGTGCCACAGAAGATGTGGCAGGCACAGGGACCCAGCTGTGATGACCGCAAAAGAAGGCAAAGCAACAAAAGTACCTACTGTTTGGTCATTTCTTTCCTTTACTTTTGGGACATTTGCCCTTCAGATTACTTGCCTGGCTTTGAAGAAGCCATCTGGGGCTGCAGCCATCAAGAATAGCTGCAGGAGTGATAGAGGAGGACAGGAACTTCAGCAGTCCCCTCCCCATAGGTGCTGCCCTACCGAGCAGCCTGATAGTTCCAACTAACCAGCACCTTATTAACTCAAATCCCCCATCTCTTTTTGCAGCATCACCTTTCTCCCTGTCTAGTTTCCACAATCCCAGGGAACAGTCAAAAGAGCATCATCAAAACATAATAAAATCCTCAATTAGTAAATTAACTCCATGCTTGTAGCCATAGCCTTGATATATTAAACCATTTGTCCCATTAGTCTTGCCAGTTTTGATTGAAAACCGGAGGGCATGTACAAGTCTGTACTTGTATACAGTCACACAAATTTGTCTATAGTTGTCTGCTAAGCAGTAACACAAGATAAATCTAGACTACTTTCCAATAAAGCTTTATCTTGTTGCAGTTTGTTCTGTTTTCTGTGGTTGCAAAATTTTATCACCTCTTCTCAAAAGTTTTCCGGGAGGAGGTTGAGCTTTTTCTTATGACTCAAAAATGTATTTTAATAAGACTAAAAAGAAAGAATAGACCAGCAATTTCCACAGCAGCCAATATTTAGGGTGTCCAAGACTATGTATGTGTTGATTTTAAAGAGGACAGATGCCCTGGCGTTTTAGCAAAGATTTTGCCTGAAGCTGAGTCCCTAACATCATTAGTCAACATCCAGCAGTGAGAACAGGATTTTGCTTTGCAAAGATGGACTCATAAAAGCACCTAATCAAGTTGAGCTTGAGGTGGTCAAGACATCAGTGAGAACCTCTGAGTAAGTAAGGAAAGATTTCTGCGCATTTAGTTTGGAGGCAGGACAACAAAAGGTCTCAAAGCCCCTCATTGCCAGGTCCAATACAAATCCAACCCAAGGGCTCCTACATGTACAGTCACTACGGAGTCCCTCTACATTATCTGGGTTTGCTCACTCCCCACCAGCCTGTGCCGGGAGGGAATCCCATCCCGCAGCCTCCTTCCCCGGGAGTAACTTGAGGTCCGACAGCCAGTGAGGTCACCCCCAGTCTCGCCAAAGCCTGTATACCATTACAATGAAGTAATAATGTATTTATAACACACCTAACCACTGATGGCTTCTATTCCTGTTGAGGCTCTTTTTATTTTTTTCTTCCCCTGCATTTGCACAGATGTTTTTTGAGAACTGGCCTCCAGAAAGAGCCTTGCAGAAAACAAGCTATGTCTGTTGATTCTGGCTGGCTTTTATAACGATAGTTGTTAGCACGCAGGATTTATGTTTCAAATATCATTTTAATTTCTTGGGCTGCATTTTTAACCACAAAATGTTAATTCAATGGTGCACTATAAATGCTGCAGCTCCTTTATAAAAATGTAGGACAAGCTGTTTCTAAGGAAATATTCTGAGAGTCTGATTCATAGAAATACGACTCACATACATTTTCCATGGAATTTGCTCTGAAATATGTGTGGAATACATTCTACAATAAATTATGTACTTTTGTGATTCATTAAATCCTCTCCCTGCTCACAAGTAGTAAGCTCTTCATTATACACAAAAAAAGTGCAATCAGCCCAAACCAGCAACATTCTTATCATACGCAGTGGATGCTTTGTTTTTGATCTTAAAAAAAATTCTGTAAAGGCATTTAGAGAAAGCACATAAATTAAACTGGCATCCAGCTTTAATTTACACTAAGGCAAATTAAGGATATCTACACCCATAATTACTTCC